>JAMKCH010039131.1:0-123690 GCA_023653785.1 Ophioderma brevispina
ACAATCAATAACATCAAGAGAAGAAATATTATGGAGGAGAAGGCTGGAAGGCCAAGTAGGCCCGATAAGAAGCCCCCCCAGACGAAATACTATGTTACACATATACATTTAGATCAATGAAAAACAAGATGAAAATTAAAATATTTGAAACAATTACCAAAAACATGAAAAATAACAATCAAGAATAGCACAGTGCAACCAGAGAAATTACTCATATTTATATACAAGGTTTTTGTTTCAATTGCCTGCGGAAAAGTTTAACAGAATTGCAATTTTGTATTGTATTTGCCAAAGAATTGGTCATCTCGCTCGAATAGAGTGGTCAGAGAACGATTTTTTATTCTTTGTTAAATTGAGATTGCTAGTATGTCTTATTTGGGTTATACACCACTAACCTGGCTCCCGTAAGGAGCAAAAATCTTGGATGGACTACTTTCTTGCATGGCATCTGGAAAAAGTGCTTTAAAATGCACTAGTTATATTAAGAAAGTGATGAAATATCATGATATTTTATATGGTAGACTGGTATGTTTTCTCAAACTAAGCGGCATTTGGACAGTGAATTTAATGAAATTTACTCCGCGGTCATCAATTTCACATCGATTTGCAATTACTAGCTTTGGCGACTATAGAGAATCTTGGTTGCCGGTCTGACATCGGGCAAATTTGGTGATTCGTAACTAAAAATTTTTCCGGTCATCATATGTTCAAAATTTGGTTATTTGGTGATTTCAGCTTGTACTTTGGGGTGATGTTGTTGTATTTCCTTTGTTAGAGTTTTAAATGTTAAAGAAACATGCTCAAAGTTGCCATTTTCCCCATAGACCACTGTGTATAAGTGAGTTAGTGGTGTGTAACCTTTGATGATTATGTATGTCTGAACGTTGGGTAAAATATGCATTGAATGACTTAGGAAGTTCGTTTATAGAGTATTTGAACATGAAAACACCCAATTCAAGAGTTAAGAGATTGAATTTCGAAAATAATGGTCCGGTGTGACTTCTATAATGACTGTTTGACATGGTTCTTATTGCCCATTTTTGAAGTTTAACAAGTTTGTTCAAGTGTGTTTTATAAGTACTTCCCCAAACAAGTATACCATAATTAATATAAGATAATATTGCAGGTAAGATTAAAGTGTGATACAGAGAGTACAATATCCGACTTGGAATGAAGTGCTTCAATTTGTTCATGATACCAATATTTCTAGCTATAGTTTTAGAAACGCAATCAATGTGGCTTTTCCATGTGAGACACTCATCAGTTAATACACCAAGGAATTTTGTTTGTTTCACTCTTTCCAAAACGTATCATTTAGAATGTTATTAGAGTCATGTTGTGAATTGTTGCCAAGATTTACGGATGTCATACGAGGTGTACGTAGTATCATATGATTTGTTTTGCTAGCATTTACGGATAGTTTGTTAGTTCTAAACCAATAAATAACCTTTTCCAATTCTTTATTAATGAGCTTTACTTGACTTTGAATATCTTTATGTGAGTAAAGGATAGTGATATCATCAGAGAGAGAGAGAATGACATTTAGCAGACTGTAAGCATTTGAAATGTCATTTACATAAAGTATGAACAGAAGGGGATTCAATATTGAGCCTTGTGGAACACCACAAATAATTCTTTCGATTCGGATTCACAAGAGTTATAAGAAACATGTATTGTTCTATTACAAAAAATAACTGTTCAGCCAGTCTAGTACAATACCACGAAAACCATAATGTTCTAATTTATACAGGAGTATGTTATGATTGATTGTATCAAAGGCCTTAGATAAGTCTAGGAATACCCCAATAGTAGTTTCATTTCTTTCAACTGCAGTATTCATTTTATCTACCAACTGTATCGTCATATCCAGTGGCGTAAATTTCTTTTTGACATTGGGGGGATGGGGTTGATGAAAACTTAGGAATGAAACAGTGTTTGCTGGAAATATCTATCACTAGCAAATGTGCGCGCAAAGCGCGCTAAAAATTTTGCCATTTAGAAGCTAAAATCGTTAAATGTAATTGTAATTAGAACAAAATGCGCGCAAAGCGCGCGGAAATTTACAATTTTTAAACTATTATGGTAAAATATATGGTTTATTTTTGGTCAAAAACACATGAACGGGCATCAACATTGGGGGGATGATCGTATTGACCATCCCCCCTCATCAAAATATTGGGGGATATATCCCCCCACCCCCCCGGGATTTACGCCTATGGTCATATCGGTCGAATGTTTAGATCGAAAGCCAAATTGTTTGTTATTTAGTATTTTATTAGATTCAATATAGTCAATATATATATAAAAGACCAATCTTTAAAAATGTTGGCAAAACATGATAATAGTGAAACTGGGCGATAATTAGAGAATAGTTCTGTATCTTCCTTTTTATGATTTGGGATAATCCTTTCTATTTTGAACTTGTCTGGGACAATACCAGTTGATAATGACAAATTCAATAACTGCGTGAGTGGTCGTACAACTTTGTTACGCACTTTTTTAATAATAATAAGCACTTTCACAATTGGTTTCATAAACATACACAAAGACTTTTTATCTTTAAAATAATCAAAATATTGTTTCCCTGTGTTTTGAATTTTTGATGCAAGATTAGGACCTACATTCACACACAAAAAAAAAACATTAAACTGATTTGATATATCATGAGGATTAGTGAAAACATTACCACGTTCATCTTTATATTTAAGCTGAGTGGATTCTTTTTTTCCTCTTCCAATAATGTGGTTTATTGTTTTCCAAGTTTTACGCTTATTGTTTTTGTCGAGTTCAACAAATTTGGTGAAGAAATGCATTCGTTTTTTCTGAAATTCACACAAAGAATCTTAATTTCCCATTTTATTTTACAAACACATTGCTCTTTGCATTTCACGAAGTGAAATTTCAAATTATCGAAAGAATTCAAATGGCCACCACGCTCAATACATTGATGGATTGCCTAAAGTTTATTCTTAAGGATATTATCGTAATATAACTGATGCATTGTTAGCTTATTGTTGAGTTACTACAAGCAAGCATGTAGGGCTATCATTGTTTCTCAAAATGGCGGCTAAAATCAAAATGGCTGATATTTAGGTCAATTACAGTAATGTATTAATTTAACTGTATTGTTGGGAATTATTTCATTCTCTAAATGGTGTGTTATTACAATTATTTATTACTAAATTATATATAGCTACCGATTATCTTAAAAACAGCTGGAAAATTCAAGATGGCTAACAAATTCATGTAAAATACACGATTTTAGTCGATTTTTTAGTCAAAAATTGAATTTTGACCGCCATTTGTATTTTTTATTGGACGCCATTTTGGGCAAAATGATAGTCCACAGTTTTTCTGGTAGTGTTTTTTGTTCCAACCTGATTAATAATGCATTATTAACTACTTGCACATAACCCGGTGCAAGTAGTATGCATCCTAATACCTCAACTTTAGCGTTTCTATGATAAATGTGGCCATGTTTTAATTTTTATCCCTTTTTCAAAATATAGGTCTAGAAAGTTTATTCAAACACCCGTAGTAAAATAGGGAGTGAATTCCCCTTTAAAAAAAAATCCGCTTTACACCTATTTTACACGGTATTTTAGCGGCATTTTGAGTTTGATCAACATTTACCCTAACTGGGTCAGAACTTAATTAAGCTGAGAAGTTGATATTAATATATCCATTAATATACTCACCTTCAAGAGACAGTATGTTAATTACAACTGCAATAGTGTGGGATTCCAAGCCTAAATTACAGTTGATATTTTGGCGGCCATTTTGAATTTGATTCAACCCCTTCAGGTTAGATATTATGTTAAAAATAATTGTTAATATACTCAGTTGCAAAAACCTGTGTAGAAAAGTAGGTTCAATGTCTGTTAATTGTGGAAAATTACGAATTCATATCTTTTCACATAATTTTAGTGGTATTTTGGCGGCCATCTTGAAATTCTTGAATTTTGACCCCTTTGCATTCAAAATACAGCAAAGCAATCGGCATTGTAGTGATCAGCACACAAAATCAGTCTAATGTTTCAAATGCTTCTACTAAAAATGTTTCATAAAGCCCGTGAAATACTTCCAGTCGCAGCGAGCGATTTCTCCTCATGAGCATGAGTAACACTTACTTGATCTTGGGTCAAAATTCGGTATTAAGCACGCCAGTCGCTCGCTGCGACTGGAAGTATATCATGGGCTTAAGGTTTCTTTTCATGAATCTTGTCTGTCTACTATGACTTTAAGGTCTAGAGGTGCAAATGTAGAATGTGCTGCCGTGCTATCATATGTACATGAGCTTTTTGAACCATGAAGATTAAGTTTGGGAGGGTGCTTTGACATCACTTGTCTCTCTGCTCCCTGTGTGTGCCGTGGTTCCTCGAAACGAGTAGTTCCCTTTTATTATCCTTTCATTCCGAATGATAATTAGGGTCACTCTGTCCATTGCCTCTTCTTGATGCCAACTCTGTTCTTAGCTTCCTATTTTCCTCTCTCTCTCTCTTGGTATGTTGGTAAATCTGGAGAATGTAGATTTTTTTTCAATGTTGGATTTCCAGTAGTCTCGAGTGATTTTGCCTTTCCTAGAGTTTCCTTCTTCACTCTGGGACTATTCACTGTCACTCTTAACAATGTAGGTCTGCCCTGGTATGTTGCTGCATATAAACACACCCAAAAAGGTAACTCCCCACCCCTGGAATTTGTCTTTCAAGTTCAAATGATACATCGTATTATAAATTATGGGATATAATTGGAAGCAGTGTTTATTTACGCGTATCTTGACACCTCATTGTGTCGATCGGCAGAGTATTGTTGAAGTTATGCCAACTTTACCGAACACATCTCATGTTTTAAAAGTTGCAGTAAATCCTATTGACAATCATACTGTTTACAGGTGGAAGTCAATGCAATCCTCTTCTTTTCTGGAGGACTAATTCTGCTTCTCTATAGGTTAACTAGAAGAGTAGGCTATCCACCATAGAGGACTGCCAAATCGTATATCACACTTTTTTCAATGGGAATGAATTTGGCCATGAAGACGAGTTTAGAACGAGTTTGTGGTTTATTCCGTATTGAAATGCGTGGTACGCGATTTGGCACTCCACAATTCTCTATATGACCATATGCATGCAGGTCAATTATCAATGTCAAATTTTCAGTTCGTCGGATTCACACAAAAGTAATATACCAAGCAAATTGAAGTCTCACTTAGCCCAATGAATTTGAAAGAATCGGGTCAGATGCGCAAGTTCTGTTTGTATATAGCTTATGCAAGGCGTGAACCGAATGTTATAGGTCATTGCGTACTGCGGAATTGCACCGGCCTCTGTAATTTGCAGAAAATGCAGAGAACCAAGAGTGCGAGTTAACCAGTTTGAGTTACTTGTTTGAGTTTACTGCATGATACTAGCCCGAGCACACTATGAACTAGGTCGTCACATGGCAGACTGATGTATGTATGTATGTATGTATGTATGTATGTATGTATGTGAATGTGTGTATGTATGTATGTATATGTATGTATATATGTCTGTATGTCTGTATGTATGCATTCATGTATGTATGTATGTATGTATGTATGTATGTATGTATGTATGTATGTATGTATGTATGGATATGTATGTATGTATGTACACCTGGCACAAAAAGTATCTCGGCATGTTTTTCGATCAGTATTGTGTTAAAGTCAGACCATTTTGAAAGTTTTTAAAATATACATTTTATTGTCAAGGTCTTGCTCTTTCATTTAATATCTGGCTTGTAAAAAAGCGTGGAGAAATGGCCGAGATTGAACGCCCGAAAGACGCAAACCCCCAAAATCAAATTGCAGTTTTTTGATTTTTCAATGGGCATTACAATGTACTGGGACACGAACATGTGTACCCACAATCAAATTGCAAGTAGGCTTTCTCGCTCATTCAGTGTGAAACCCTCTTTGGTGTAAAATCAACACACGTATTATGCGTTGTACCACACAGTGACCATTGAAAAATCCAAAAAGTGCAACTTTTGGTTTTGGGGGTTGCGACTTTCGGGCGCTTTATCTCAGCGTTCTTTTGCACACTTTTTTACAAGCGAGGTGTTAAATGAAGAGCACGACCTAGGTAACAAAATGATTTATTTCTCACTTTCAAATGTCTGACTTTGACCCAATACTGATCGAAAAACATGCCGAGATACTTTTTTGTGGCCAGTTGTATGTATGTTGTGTTGTGTGTACTCACGTGTGTTATGTGTACAGATATACAGTGTCTTATGGGACGTTTTTAAGCATTATGGGGACGTTTTTTTTCTTTGGGGTACTTTTAACAAAAATAAGTCCCTACAAGCTAATTAAATTATATGTATTAGTCTTTCAGACAGCGGGGCACGTCACCATTATTTACATAGTAACGGTATAAAGCCATATAGAGTATTGGAGTTTATTCCGTGAAAAAAAAGACCCCGTCACCCATAGACAGTTTAAGACAGTTGTCTAAGTAAACTGGTAATAATAATAATAATAAACATTATAATTACCCGACATTTGTAAAACGCCTTTTCTGAAGGATTCAAAGCACTGTTGCTATTATTATTACGCTGGCATTAGGAAATTGAGAGAAATTCGTATCCTCAATAAATCCCTCCTCTTACTTTAAAGCAATATTAGCACATTTTTTGAAGAGCGGCCCCCTTTTTTGAAATTTCAAATTTTGACTATTTTTTTGCACAGCTATGTTGTTAATTGTCTACAAAAACTACACCGGCGAACGAGATGCTCAAAATGCGTATTATCATAAAGTAAACGATTTTGTAATTAGATGGGATCCTAGATTTCCTTATAAAAAACTAATTGTAATAAAAACTTAAAATAAAAAGTAAAATTATAATTATTAATTTTTCCCATGTTCAAATTTATGTTCGTTCATGGTGAAATAGTTCCACCTCAAGAATGACCTCTAACTTGACTTGCTGAACCAATAAACAACTAATAGATGAGCGTAAATACGTACATGGCGCTATTTCCTTTCCCGCTATTTCCATATTGGAAGGCCGTGGCCCCACCCAGCAGCCTTCGATTATTAATCGGGATCCCCGATAATAATTATTCTAGTTACAGAAATTCCTTCGTTTTGCGCGACACATCGACATTGTAGAGCTTAACCATTCACAGGTATAGTTTACTCAAAATCTAAAAATTACTTTAAAAAAAAAAAAAACATACATTTTTTGAAAAATTGGGGGCGCTCTTCAAAAAAATGTGCTAATATTGCTTTAAGCTGCCCTTTTCATTTCATATTACTAGCACTCTTCTCGTCATATCATAACGTTACCATTTTCAGGTCATGAGCATGAGCTTATTCAAAACACAAACTATAATGGGGCTGTGAAACAAAGGCCAGTCCTCATGGGTGCTTGTAGTTCTGGTAGAAAAGATAGATCCCTCCATCCCCGCTTTCATTCATCATGTTTACAATAAGTGAAAACACTCACTGAAACGAGAAAGATTGAGTATTCAAAATTCTGTGATGGATAAAACCCGGGGGGCACTTGTATTCAAAGGTGTATATGATGCACCCTAAACAAGTATTTCCACCGACTAACATACCCTAAACAAGTATTTTTGTCTGTTTTACTAACACTAAACAAGTACTTTTGTCAGTTTTTGCTACCCTAAACAAGTAAGCAATGCATTGTGTATTAATATACCCTTTATTATATTACTTTGCTTTACAATATTTTTGATGGTTTGATCTCTGCTTAATTTGAGTATTGCACGTACATCACAATTTCAGGGTTAAGAAAAAAATACCCTTTTTCCATATTTTGCTGTTTTTGACACCCTTATCAATGTACGCGCGTACATCGCCTTTTGGAAAAAAGAAACCCTTTTTACGCGTTTTCTTGTTCACGCATCATATCCACCTTTAAAACAGATACGTACTACGTACACAGACTTTTGGGTAGCGCACAATTCAATTAATGATTTGGGATGCTTAAAATATGCCTATATATTGCAAATGTAGCATGTTAAAAAGGAAAAAAAATAAATCTCGGTCAACTTGCAAAGCAGTTTTATCCCCCCCGGGGGGGGGGCACTTGTATTGAAGAAAAGAAAAGACGTTGGAAATGTATAACCTTACATTTGCTGGCACCACGGACTTGAATTCTCATATGCTATAAATAACGTGGGCCTGATTTTCATCAACTTGAACTCTCACGTGTGCAGGAAATTTGGACAATACCAAGGGTCGTTTACCGATTGTTATGGTACGCTAATGCGGACATAAAACGCCGAGTTTGCAACGCGAGACGGCGAGTTTGCAAGTTTGTAACGAGATGACGGCGAATTTGCAAGTTTGTAACGCGATGACGCATGACGGCGAGTTTGCAACGCGATGACGGTGAGTTTGCAAGTTTGTAACGCGATGACGGCGAGTTTGCAAGTTTTATTTTTATATTTATTTATTATTTATTTATATTTATATAAAGCTATTTTTTATATATTATTGATTTATTTATATATTTATATGAAGTTATCTTATTTATTTATTTTTATTTATTTATAATTTACTTATATTTTATATTTATATTATTAACATGTATTTTTAAAAACATGTTAGAATAAACAGTGCATAATACTATAAATATAAAATATAAGTAAAAGATAAATAAAAAGAAATAAATAAATAGGAATAAATGAATAATAAATAAAAAAAATAACTAAATAAATAAATACAAATTAATAAATAAAAGATAACTTTATATAAATATAAATAAATATATATAAATAAATATAAAAAATAAATAAAAAATAAAAAAAATAAATCAAAATCAAAATAACCTCGCCGTCATCGCGTTACGAACTTGCAAAATCTCGCCGTCATCGCGTTACAAACTTGCAAACTCGCCGTCGGTTAGTCAAACTCGACATTTCATGTCCGCTCAAGCGTGCCATAGATTGTATCTCTGCAAGCGACCATGTCCAACAATTTTCACTTGGGGTGACCTGCCGTCTAACTGTATACGACTTGGGAGTGGCTGTAAATTTACGTTTGAAATTATTGTTCCTCCACCCGGGAAGGAAATTACAACATTGATCCACACCTGTTTTGTTGCTATTACATGAGTTAGCTTACTTACACAGAAGAGACTGGTTCCCTTCGAGAGGAGAACTAAATAAGTCCATTATGAAGCCATCGGCGTTGCTTGTGGGGTGCTTCGTGATTGGTATTATTTTCACAGATTTACCAATAACAGGTAGGTTGATTATATTTAATTAATGCTAGGCCGACATTTCCAAACAAGTCTCTTCGACATTTAAACTTGCGGTAAATGTGGATGTGGGATGTGGGTATAATAGAGCAGGAGCTGAATATCATAGGGGCCTAATTTAAGGAATTCGTTTACCTCCCACTACAGAAAAGGTTTGACCACCTTCGGTAGTTAGGTATTATAGGGAGGTAGTAGTCATAGATGGTACCAACTATACATTTTTGGAATCCATATGACTAGACGGACAATATGGCATACATATCACATGATTGGAGCATTTTTAAAAGTTTGACCCCTGTGTAAACTTATCTATCTATCTAACGGCCGCAGCCGAGATGCTGTTCACCATGTAGCGCCAAATGTCCCTGTTTGTCATTAGGTTGGGGATGTCAGATGGATCCTGCTGGATGTCTCGAGCAATCACATCAATGTAGTTAAAGGGGCGACGACCCCTGTTTTGGCATGGTAACTTCCAACATGTGACGTCTGAGACTACTTGGTCAATCGCACGATGACAGTGACCGGCAAATCGTGCACGGCGTTGGCAACAGAAGATGAAATTGGAGGGATATCTCCATATATCTGTGCTTTGGTCTTGTAAACTTAAATTGGCCCCTGTTGAAAAAGTGACACCACAATTTGAGGGTACTGATATAGAGGGTCCATACTAACTACCAAAGGTGTCAAACCTTTTTCTGTAGTGAGGGGTAAACGATGATGTTTGACCTGGGTCCTTGCTCCTCCACTATTATAGTGAAGGGCGAAGTGGCATGATCATTTCTGAATAAAGCATGGACATGGCTTTCTCTACGACTGTAACACATTAATAAAAAGCAGCTCGCAATCCATATTATAGACTTCGTGTTTAGTATTGGGTTTTAGTTTTTCTGAATGACTTGAAACCAATTATTTTGGCATGTCCGTACATTTTTAAACAAGAAATAATTGCACAGGTGACTCCAACTGCGATTACCTTTGTCATGCTTGTATTTTAAGGTGTTGGAGTCACACACGCACACGCACACACATACACACACACAAACACACACACACAAACACACACACACAACACACACACAGGGGCTGCAATCGGGGACATAGGTTATAAGTACACCAACGGTTGATTAAGTGCATGAATTCTTTCCAACTCTTGTTGCTGCATAGGGGGACCACAGACCCCCTCCCCTGGCATGCATCACCCGCATGAATTTTTGCTGATCAAAACGACCAGCTGTTAGCCCTGTAAGATTTCACTGTGTGTAAGGTGTATAATGCACATTTCTCATACTTTAACACTTAAGTATGCCTACGGGGGGGGGGGGGGGGGGGGGGGGGGCTAGGGACCCATGATTTGTTTTTCTCATTGTTTGCTAAGTTCCGTGAGTAATGACCGGATAATTTGTAAGGACTTTGGACACGCATCTTTTGACAAGTACTTGACAAATATTAAAATCCGCCTAGACGGTAATTAGCTAATTAGCTTGGCTCCCAATTGGACCCCTCCCTTAGGCGCAATGGAGAAGTGTGATTTTGAAAATAAATTTCATTTAAAAATTCGACCTGAAAAAGTCGTTGTCTTAGGGGGCTCCATGGACCCCACCCCCCCCCCCAGGCAGGCAACGTGAGTGAAAACACCTAGGCGCACGTAGGTGTTAATTCAAATTTTCATCTTATTTGGGACGATATAAGGCACAATTTCTAGTTTTTTATAAACCATTTGAAGGCGGACACCAAACGGCCGCCATATGAATGTTAAAACACTCACATAAACAAAAATGGAAGGATATGAGTTTCTAATAATCGAAGACTTATTATTCCTTAATACTTCCTCCTTTGTGACTAATATACGACAAAAATACAGGCATGTAGTACTTTTAATAATTTGAAGATCTTTGACGGCGGCCATGTTTGTATACAAACCATTGGGATATAAAAAGACATACAGATAAGATTGCTGTCACGGGATGCTGGCATTTTTTTTAGAATTTATCTGGTGTGAACTTGTACACCACCTTAATCGACATCATGTTAAATATTGTCATACTTGAAATACTAAGATTAATGCCATTGTATTTGAACTGAACTGTACAGAGAGATAAAATTCTTTTTTCCTTATATTATTTTCTTGTTCTTCTGTTTTGCCATTTTCTTTGACAGGATACTGCTTGTGAATCAACCCACTATCGATCTTGAAAAAACAGGTATATCAAATCGGAAAACAGAGCCTACAATGGCTACCAGGGGTGTTGTCTTCTTGCCGGAATGTGAAGAAAAGAAAATAGAAGGAAATATTTCGAGGTTACTTCAGATACAAAAAGCTTGCGATAATACTTGCAACTACTACCAAACTTGCCACTGGTATGTGATCAATATTTGATAGGTAAGTTCCCTCGATAAGAAAAGCAACTATTTCATTTAAGTCTTTCAAATCTTTTATGAAAGGTCTTTTCGGATATTCTCGGTATTCTCGAACGGAATCTAATTTGAATGAAAACCAATATCGTAGGGAATTTAACTTTAAAACAAGGTTTAAACTTTGCATGACTCACAAAAGTCCCAGACGTAATGGCCTTTTGCGTTTGAGTTAATGCCACTACGATATTCTGTGCCTTTTATTCTTTAATAGGCCAGCGGGCAGATCTCATAGCTTAACAAAGGTGACGCATCACTGGGACGTACAAAATTTTCCAAATAAACTCTATTAAATTATCAAAATCAGTTCTACGCGTGTTCTCACGTCTAGTAGTGCACCGTTTATTGAAAATTAATTAAATGTCATCGTCTTTTTTTTCTTAAGAATATCAGTGACCAACTGACTTAAGATTTCTCTAGAACTGCAGATAGTACATGGGGAAAGGTAATAAATGTTTTGGTTTAGTTTTTTCATATTCAATTTTGACACCAATGTTTTTCCAATACAAAATTTCATGGAGAATCTCAAAATCATTGGTGTCATTTTTTTAAAATGTGTTCTTGGGTGTTTTATAAGGGGGAGGAAGGAGAAATTTTACAGGGTAAACAATAAAAGTGTTTTTTTTTAAATGTTTTCAAATTAAAGGGGGATGGCCCGAATTAAGTCTATACGTTTTTCATCTTGATAGAATGGCTTTCACCCCAAAACCCCATCTGTATCAAGTTTCGCGCCGATATTTCAACCCGTTTTGATGTGAGAGCTAAAAACATGATTTTGCAATCCACATAGAGTGCTGTGTAAAATTATTATTGGTCGACCAAAAAGGGGCACATTTTCACTCATACATCTAAACCAAATATCCTTTAGCCCTAAGATTTCACAGGGTAAATGAGAAAAATAGTAGCTTTCTTCTCATACCAAAATTTTGACCACTTCCGGTAAAATCTGGGGTCCCTGGGGACGAGGCTATCAGCGATCGGGCCATGGACCTTTAATACCAATCTGTTCGGTTGCTCATAAGGTTTCTAAAAAGGTATAGTTTGCCATATTTACGACCCATTTTTTTAGTACAATAGGCTCAAAAAAGTTCAAGGTCATTATTTATAGAATGGTCCGATTTTGTTGAAACTGGTTTTAAATCGTTCATTGGGTCATACTAAATAAGAAAATGTATATAGATTCTGTGTTTCACCTTTCAAAGTGCGACTTTTAGAGATATGACTAATGGTCTCCCATAGATTCTGTAGACCACGGCCATATTTGCCCTCTTAATTATCATCAAAACGCCATTGACAACGCGACCTGTATATTTTCGGCTTCTGTACAGTAAGACGAACAATTTGGCACTATTTTTAAAACAAACCGATGAATTTGAAATTTTACCCCCAGTGTGACTTTGAACCCGTTTTGCCTTGTGCTATAACCCTCAGGTAGGGCAAACTATACCTTTCTGTAATCCTTGGAAGGTACTGAAGATGATGGTATACTCTAAAACACATTTTGCGTCCTTTTATATTTTGACCCCTGTATAAACCTTGCCCCCTAGAATACATCCAAGAACAAATTTTAAAAAATTACACCCATGATTTTTGGAATCCTCATACAATTTTGATTTAGAAAAACCTTGGTTGCAAGATTGTATAATGAAATTTTCACAAAAATACTGTTCCACATGTACTAAGAGCCATTCTTATTGTCCATGACGTTGAAAAGCTTTCACCGCCCGATTTGATTGAGCTATGGCCTCGTTCACCAATAAAATAAAACTTGAGCTTCTACTGGGTGTTAAAAAACTTTGACCGTATATTTCATCATTTATTCAAAAAGGAAACCAAGATGAACAAAAATCACGAAAGAAATGTTGCTTGGCAAGCTGTGACCTAACATCTTGGGGAGAACCAAGGGCAAGAGTTCCATATGTACCCCCCTTCAAAGTTCTACATGTAACAATTTTTTTATTATTTTTGGCCTTAGGGTTAGGGTTTTGTTATGGTGTAGGCCATAAATAAATATAATTTGTTTCCTGTAGCAATTTAAAGGGGGGGGGGTAACATATGGAACTCTTTCCGAAGCAAGACCAATAACTTAATACATGTTAACCCTTGGGACTTGGTCCCCCCCCAGTTTTGTATAGTTGTAATACATAAGTCAGTGGCTTAGAGGCGGCCTTCCAAATGTTTGCATTGTGTTTGGAAAGCATCTAAAGCACAAACCGGGACATTAAGCTTGTTCATGTAATTCTGACTGTGGCCCAGGAAAATGAACATTTTTTACATTAGTTCCTGGTTTTTATTTTTGCTTTAAGTGTGCATTGTTGTTCTCTTTGGTGTGTGTGTGTGGTGTGTGTGTGTTTGTGTGTGTGGGGTGTTGTGTGGTGTGTGTGTGGTGTGTGGTTGCGTGCTTTTGGTTTTAACACAGAAATAAATCCATATATTTCCATATTATCTTACTGACATAGTAGGTCGGTAGGTGGAAAAAGTAAAAAAAAAAAATCAACCGTGGGAAAAAACACTTACAAAAAAAATCATTTTAGGTTGTTCGTAGTTCAGCCGTGGGAAAAAACACTTAAAAAACAAACAAAAAACGGTAAGCCATTATCTTTATTATGTTGTCCTAAGACTTTTGTTGTAGGTGACGTGGACAATTGAAAGTGCCTAAATTTGTTAAATTTCAAACTGTGTCCTGGGCCTACTGAAAAATTGGTCCGATGAGCAGCGCCTTCATGCCAAAGTAAGCAAAATCAGATGTTTGCTTTAACCCTTTGCGGCCCTGGCCCGTCTGTAGTGCGTCTGTAAACACATAGTCAGTGGCTTTTAGATATAGATCAAGTGGCCTTCCAAATGTTTGCAGGTGGTTTGGAAAGCCAGCTAAAAACCAACAAGGACTAGAGGAGTGATTTCGATCATTTAAAGGCAATTGTCATGCTAATTCTGAATGGGCCCCGGAAATGAAACACTTTTTACCTTATTGAAGCAGAAATTAACAACGAGTATTTTGATCGGCGACTTGAGTACCGTAAAGTTCCCAAAGGATAAACTTGAAATTAGGGAGGGCGCACTGACGATTTGAGCAAAAAAATCACTTCGATTTGGATGCAGGGGCTTGTGTGTGTTTCTATCTGTCCTTGTTTTTCCATTTCCTCGTTTTGTGTAAGTGTGCGCTGTTGTTGCTCTCTCTCTCTCTCTCTCTGTGTGTGTGGTTGCGGGCTTTTGGTTTTTACAGAAATTAATCCATATATTTTCTTACTGACACAGAAATTAATCCATACATTTTCTTACTGACATAGTAGGTCGGTAGGTGCAAAAGTAAAAAAAAAAGTTCAACCGTGGGAAAAAACACTTAAAAAAAATAATTTTAGGTTGTTCGTAGTTCAACCGTGGGAAAAAACACTTAAAAAAGGTAAGCCTTAATCTTTATTATGCTGTTCTAAGACTTTTGTTGTAGGTGGCGTGGACAATTGAAAGTGCTATCAGGGCTGTAGCCGTGTAACTAAAGGTCCGAACCTATACAAACTATACTTGTTTATTCCTTTTATGGATGGCGAGGTGGTGAGCGGTCGAGTCCTCACCTTTCATCAAGGGCTGCCCGGGTTCGGATTCCCGGTCGAAGCCATTGTCGGATTGAATTTGGCTGCCGAACCATACTTGTCCTCGCAGGTTTTCCTCCGGCCCTTCGGTTTCCCCTCCTTCTCTAAAATCGGACTTTCTTCCCATAAATCTTTCCCCGTAGTCCTGGAGGCGTCCCTTAATTTAATAACTGCATATAGCAATATTGGGTTCTGCTGGCAAATGGCGAATGTTATAATAAATCAAATCCTTATAATGAGACAAATAAATTGGTGTACAATTAAACACAATTTGACTTGATTTCAAATTTACCCCTGTACTAATTTTACCCCCTTATTTTTACAAAGTTCCCCACATTTCCCAGAGGTTGGACCCAAAAATTCTGATTCAGCACCCTTCAAACTATAGAAAAGCATCTTCAAACCTTCTTCCCCAAACTTCTAGAATGGGATTCTCGTTTATAACCCTACTACAGATGCTTTTCTGTAACCCTTTGCGCCCTGGCCAGTTCTCTATACGTTGTAACACATAAGTAAGTGGCTTTAGAGGTGGCCTTCCAAATATTTGCAGGTGGTTTGGAAAGCCATCTAAAACACCAACAAGGACTATAGGGTTTCGACTCATTTAAATGCATTGTTCATGCTAATTCAGAACGTGCCCAGGAAAATGAACATATTTTTACCTTTTTGAAGTAGTTCCCAAAGGATTAATATAGGACTTCTTTTTATTCAATTTATAAAGTTTGTTCGGCACCGGTTTACCTGCATTCCATAGAGGTGAATGATTTTCGATTTCTGCTAATAACGCGGTAAATTACATAGAAATGAGGGTACGCGGCAAAGTACGGGTTTGGTTCTGCACAAAGATGTTAGGTCACAGTTTTTCAAACAACTTTTGTTCACCTTCGTTTCCCTTTCGAATAAATGATGAAATATAGGGTCAAAGTCAATTGAACACACAGTAGAACCTCTAATTTTATTAATTCGTGGAAGAGGACAGGTAATTTGTGTTCCACATCATGAAAAAAATCTAAATCGGGGTGGTGGTATAACACCTGAAATCCTTTCAGCTGCATGGATAATAACAATGGCTCTGCAGTTCCAGATGAAAAAGGAATCTGAAGTGTTTGGTCTACTGCATACCGAGTCGATTTATTTATCAATAGCCCCATTATTTGCTGGAGTCAATGAATCATGGTGTACATCCGTTGGTCACTGATATTCCGGGCAAAAATTGAGATGACATTTAATTCATTTTCCAGAAAATGTGCAAATACTAGAAGTGAGAACACACGTAGAACTGATTTCTATCATTTTAGAAAAATTATTTCGGAAGAATTTCCCAAGGGTACTTCCCCTTGGCCCTTATCCGAGCATCTTTTTCTCTTTCGCCTCATGGCCTATAAAGGTGCAACTCTATTTATTTCTTAAATATTTGAGGCATATTATTTGAATTGAAAATCACAAACGCGGTGTGTTTCTGGTTTTGCTTGATATATTAGCTGCATTTGGTGTCAGAGGTAGTGCACTCGAATGAATCCGCTCTTATTTAAGCAGGCTGTAAACATCAATGGTTGTTGTCATCATTCATTTCACTCCTTTTTGGTGTTCCCCAAGGATCTGTATACTTGGCCCCTATTTTTCATAATTTATTTATCTCCGATAGTAAACACCGCCCGCGAGCTTGGTTTGCAACTACACATGCATGTTGATGATACAGTCAGGGGACTATGGAATCCCGTGGGATTTCAATGATTAAAGCATAGCACCTATTTAGATATCTAGTCCTAGAGAACAAAAAACTTTTGATGGAGAATTCCTAGGGGTGGCAGATTGCGGCCATCTTGGTTTTCAAAATGGTTTCCATTTTGGTATATTTTCAAATCATACCTGGAGTTGTGAATGTGCTAGGAAGCTAGTTTTGATGCCAAAACTTTTATGTTAAACACCTACAATTCTCAGAAAAGGATAAAGCTAGATTAGAAGAGGAACATTAAGCCTGGCAGCCATTTTGTTTTTCAAAATGGCCGCCAATTACCGTGTTCATTGTTCATTTAACAGTAATTTTAGTGGTGAGTTTCATACAAATTTAATTATTGTTGCACAGTCATTTAAACATAATGGCATGAAAAAAATTGACATAATGAAAAGGACCGACCCTTACAGAAATGACTTCCACGAGTTTGAAAACAATTTGGATGTTTACATTCTGTAAAAACAATAAAAACAGGAAGAGTTCCAGGGGGGAGGGAGGTGGCAGTTTGTGGCAATTTCTGGAACAAGAATGCTGACTTCACTGCCAGCATTTACCAAAATTGAAAAACATGTTGTCATCAGCTCACAGACCATTGCTATTGTAAATGTGCTAATCCTGGCTAATCCATCTTTCACTTGCCGGATCAATATCTTACTACAAGCCTAAAGTACAATGCCTAAATCCCGGTCTGAATGCTTTTGAATTGGGTCGCAAAACATGCTAGTTACACTGTTAATTCTGTCAGGGATGTGAACACCTTGCTTTTCTGTTCCAGAAATTGCCACAAACTGACACCTCCCCCCTGGAACTGTTCCTGTTTTTACTGTTTTTACAGAATGTAAACATCCAAATTGTTTTCAACTCGTGGAAGTGATTTTAATAAGGGTCCTTTTCATTATGTCAATTTTTTCATGACATTATGTCCCTTTAAATAGTCCGGATAATAAAGATGATTCTGATTTGGTAAGAGTAAACACACAGCAGCCGACAACATCCCGCTGAGCTATTGTTATGAGTGTCATTGATCAAATAAGAGTCTCTTCAACAGACTTTAGTAGGCGTCTGTGGAAATTTGATATTCGGGTTTAATTATAAGGTTTTAAAACAAAAATATGTGACCGGTTAGAAGTTTTTCTGTTGAACGGTTTCGGGTGGTATAAGAGGGACCATTTTAGACAAAAAAATTCTACACGGTCATCGATTTTTCTTGGGAAATGCGAAGTAAATGTCCGTGTTTTTAAATGGCAGCAGTGCGTGACCTGATGTTGGTGTAATCCATGCACAGCGGGAGTTTGCTGGCTGCTGTGGAGTAAACAGTGATTTTCAGTTTCTTTTACCATCATTAAATAATAGCAAAACAAAGGGACACGTTATGGTGGGATGACCACTAAGAGTAAGCTTGATAATGTGTTGACCCCTAATACGTGCAAGGAGACGATTTACAAACAACAATAGAGGACAGAAATGTGTGTTACAAGACCGGACAAGACATATGAGGACAGACAGACATGATATGATGACAGGTCAAATGTCTAGTGTAATTATACAAGGTATAGGGAACCTTCACGGGAGGTCGGACCTGTCCCACTCGCGCAGAGAATATAAAAGAATCACCTACAGAAAAATCTGAATTCCCCTGGCGAACCGGGCGCACGCATTGCATTCTCCGCACAGTTGG
Source organism: Ophioderma brevispina (assembly GCA_023653785.1). Classification (NCBI taxonomy): domain Eukaryota; kingdom Metazoa; phylum Echinodermata; class Ophiuroidea; order Amphilepidida; family Ophiodermatidae; genus Ophioderma; species Ophioderma brevispina. The sequence goes on from JAMKCH010039131.1 coordinate 18,665, forward strand.
ATGGCCCGCGAAATTTCAATCCGTAGTTAACTTACAGCATCATTTTTAATAGCCACAGTTCACTTATTAACATGATTAGCATGCTATTGATTGTTTCCTTCAATCCATCTTGTATAATTTGTATTTCAAAATGACAGCTATTATGACATCACAATAGTCATTTATAAAACGTATTCAATATGACGTCAGCCACCAGACATGATGGTGGACAAGATGCATACATTCCAGGACTACAATACATTAAGTTGTCAATCGATCTATGTTTAACGATTGCACAGGGATCATTGACAGGTGAATGTATTGTAGTACTCGAAAGTGTCTATCTTGTCCACCAACATGGCTGGCTATTGAATACGGTCTATTATTTAAGTTATTCCTAGGCCATTTCTGCTAGACCGGAATGCTAGTTGCTCTGATCGGGTCGAGTGGCGATGAGAGCAAATAAATTCTACATATAACAGTACTAAACATCAGATTAAACTTTGTTACCCCTATCTTACCAAGGTTTGTTTTTTGTAACACGGTATACCAAGGGATGGTTGCCACCCATCCTTGTGATTTATGATACCAGTGGGTAGCTATGGTCCTCTTCTTTCCATTGATACCAAAATAAGTATGAACATCTCAATGATGTCATAAACTATGCGAGTCAGCAAAATTGTCATATTCCACAAAAATAGGCAAAAAATCAAATTTTGCACTATAAAAGGTAGGAATATTGGATTTTCATGTGGTTTTCAGCTTTAAAAGTGGAAATTGACTAGTTTTTTAACATAAAGTTGTAGAGCTATACTAATAAGAATATTGTACCATAAAAGTGTACCATAAATTATCCTTGGGTGGCAACCCCCCCCCCACACACACACACACATACACACACTCATTGACTTTGACGGCATACCCTAACCACCCCGGTGAAGGTGCTACCCTTACAAAAAATCGCTAAAATTACCAAAAAGAATGAGAAAACAATTACCTGGAAGCATTTTGCGAAAGCTATTGGCGTTTTAATGCACCGGTAAGACGAGGGCTAAACAAGATAACAAAAACACTGTCACAATGTACATAGAACAACCCATAATAATAACACTGTACATTGTAGAACTGTAGAGCAGTCTATTTTGTATGAGTACATTTAAAGCTTCTTGTAGGGAAGTCCATGAGTGTTGTATTAGAGCTGCATGTGGAGTACTCTATTTGGTATGAGATCTTTAACACTGCACTGTGTATAGTTGTTCAATTGGTATGATTCCCACAGATGATTTATCAAGAACAAGCTTGCTATTATCATTCATTTTGCACGAGTCCTATATCATAACAGACCAGATAGGCAGATGTGCCCGCTAAACTGCAAAGCGAGCATAGTTTAAGATTCTTTAAAAGTGCACTTTGGAGTTGTTTAATTGGTATGAGCCCCACAAATATGGATTTATCAAGCTCACCATCATTCCACTTTGTGTTTATTCTTTGTTAACCGCAATGTTAAGGTTCTAAATCACGGTTGTCATCCTCAGCTGCCAGGATGGGGACATTGGTAAGGTCCACAATTTCTTGAATTCATCAGACTCGATGGAACATCCAGTAGGTTCTGTACAGTTCAGCCCAAATACATTTGCACTAATTGTTGGCACATCAAGACTTGGCACAATCACACTTCACCATCTGGAGCAGGAGGCAAATATGTCATCACTGACTTGATTTTCTCATCCACTAAATCCGATCTGTAGTAATTGGGTCGCCGTAACTCTGGATTTGATACAATGTCATTGTACCTAATCATTGCCGTAGCTAGTGGTATCGCATGATAGCCAGTAAATTCTTAAAGATGTGGCATCAATTTAGTGAGATCTTCAATTTCTTGATGTGTGGATTAACAGGGCAAGAAACAGGCACAATCAGAGGGTCGGTCAGCCTCCAACTAGAGCTGCATTTTTACCAGCTATCATGCGAGCCCACTACCACTCATTTTGGTACAATGAGAGTGTACCAAATCCGGAGTTACCCCAGCCCAATTACTACGTGTAGGATTTGGTGAATAGCAAATTCAAGCCAGTGATTTGCCTCCTTCTCCAGATGCAGTAATTTGGTGAATTGTGATTGTACCAGGTTTTGATGTGCCAATAATTTGTGCAAAGGTGGAAAGAATGAACTATTCTGTAGAGAACTTTGTGGATGATTCATCGAGTCTGATGAATGCAAGAATGCAGAAAGAGTGCACCTAACCAATGCCCACACTGTTAAAGAGGTCTGTAAAAACATAGTTTTAACTGGGAGTTGGGACTCACAATGTGCAAATAACTGTACAAAGTGTCATTTTAACTGCTGTGACTTCCAGCTGCTAGTTAAAACGACGTTTTTTTGGCCATTTTTAACAGTGAATCATAAAAGTTGATGATGACGACAGTGATAGAAAACTTTAGCACTGTGGTAAAACATAGAATTCACACAAAGTGGAATGATGGTGAACTTGCTCTTGATTAGCCTTTGTCAAGACGATTCGCTTGATTTTTTTTTCACCAGCGAACTGTTGAAAGCATAGCATATAACCATGAGGGATAGGATATTTGGCTAGTTAGCTCTAGAGGGCGTCCCATTTAGGCTAGTTATTTTCTGGCTGCCAAGGCTAGTCATTTTTTGCACCCTCAGGCTAGTTATTTTCTGGTCACTCAGGCTAGTTATTTCATTGGTCCCTTGTGATTTTAACTTTTGGTCCCTCGGGAATAATTTTTCATCCCTTATGATAGTAATTTTTAGTCGCTCAGGCTAGTTATTTTTTGGTCTCTCAGGGTAGTTATTTTTGGTCCCTCGGGCTAGTTATTTTGTGGTTGCTCAAGCTAGTTATGTTAGACCATTGGGCGAGTTACTGTTAGACCATTGGGCGAGTTACTGTTAGACCAGTGGGCGAGTTACTGTTAGACCAGTGGGCGGGTTACTGTTAGACCATTGGGCGAGTTACTGTTAGACCATTGGGCGAGTTACTGTTAGACCAGTGGGCGAGTTACTGTTAGACCATTGGGCAAGTTACTGTTAGACCAGTGGGCGAGTTACTGTTAGACCAGTGGGCGAGTTCGTGTTAGACCATTGGGCGAGTTACTGTTAGACCAGTGGGCGAGTTACTGTTAGACCAATGGGCGAGTTACTGTTAGACCAATGGGCGAGTTACTGTTAGACTGTACCAAATTGTATTATAAGCTGAAACGTCACTTGCTGATATAGATTTCGCAACTCACATGGTTGCTTCGCAGCCATTTGGCCTGCATACAGATCGTCAAATAAAATTGGTCCCTGGTGAAAAATAATTGAGAACCCCTGTGATATAGAAGCATGCAAAGAGCAAATAAGGATGAGTTAATCATACCGTGGTACTTGGGTGTTAATAAAATAAGCCTATTTGATTAAATTATTATTAATTTTAAAATGCCCGATTTCAATCTTACCAATTTAGGTTAACCCATAGGGGTTGGTTTAGTTCGGATCTCGGCGGTCCAAGATTTGGACTTCACATACAGTTCAATTGGGATGGACCATGTTATAGAAAATTTCTGGAACTCCCAACTTTTGCTCTTAACAGCAAGTACAAAAATTTTTGAAGACAGGCGAGAGCGAAAATATAAGCCTAACACATTGAATCTAGTACTATGGTATCTTTAGTACAACTTTTTGTGTTGGCGATGTGAATCCGGACCTCAGTCCAGACGTTGTCCATCCATGCCCTACATAGAGTGCAAATTGAATGTATTAAAAATAATTTTTCCAACTTTGTTTTTCCACTACCCTTTTGTCCTAAAAATGAATAAAATGGAATAAAGCAAATCATTAAAACAATAAATCAATTAAACAAAAACCTAATTGTTCTAATCATAACTCGCCAATTGGTCCAACAGTAACTCGCCCATTGGTCCAACAGTAACTCGCCGATTGGCCTAACAGTAACTCGCCCATTGGTCCAACAGTAACTCGCCCATTGGTCCAACAGTAACCCGCCCATTGGCCTAACAGTAACTCGCCCAATGGCCTAACAGTAACTCGCCCAATGGCCTAACAGTAACTCGCCAGATGGTCTAACAGTAATTTGCTCATTGGTCCAACAGTAACTCGCCCATAACTCGCCCCCCATAACTCGCCGACTAACCATTCCCTTGAGCAGGTAGAGTATGTGTGCACAATCTTATGTACAGGTTCGATATACTTGGGAAGAAATTCACAGTCAGAATTGGACAGCTTAGTAGCTTATGGAGTAATGTGATGAGGACATTTGCTCATTAAAGGACCATGGTCCGATCACTAATAGCCTCATCCCCGGAACTCCAGATTTTACCAGAATTTTTCCAACTTTGTTTTTCCACTACCCTTTTGTCCTAAAAATGAATAAAATAGAATAAAGCAAATCATTAAAACAATAAATCAATTAAACAAAAACCAAGTAATTGTTCTAGTAATCATAACTCGCCAATTGGTCCAACAGTAACTCGCCCATTGGTCCAACAGTAACTCGCCGATTGGCCTAACAGTAACTCGCCCATTGGTCCAACAGTAACTCGCCCATTGGTCCAACAGTAACCCGCCCATTGGCCTAACAGTAACTCGCCCAATGGCCTAACAGTAACTCGCCAGATGGTCTAACAGTAACTCGCCCATTGGTCCAACAGTAACTCGCCCATAACTCGCTCCCCCATAACTCGCCGACTAACCATTCCCGTTATTTTGTGGTCACTCAGGCTAGTTATTTTGTGGTCCCCAGTCTAGTTATTTCTTGGATGCCCAGACTAGTTATTTAGAGGGTTCATCAAGCTAGTTATTTGCTGGCCTCTCAAACTAGTATTTTCTGGTTGCTTTAAGAGCCATTGAAACCAGAAATATTTTTCTTGGTCCCTCGAGACCATTTAAGTTCTGTCAATAGCATGATGTATTCTCCAGAATAACTTCAGGACCGCGATGTATTTATATCAAATTTTCAAGTGCTGGTATTTTACTGTGACAGGGGAATTGTTGACCTGTTTGTTGGATTTGCCTAGGGTAAATTGAAATTAAGCTTGATCTTACACAGTTAAATATAAAAACATGGTTGTAATGGTTATTGAAAGCTTTTATTAATCTTTTTGACTTATTTAGTTTCAATCAATATTATACATGAATTATACATTATACAGTGGCGGCGCCAGAGGGAGGTGGGGGAAGGGGGAAAAGTTCCCCTAATTTTTTCTTTCCCCCAGTTTCCCCCGTGGCCAAAAGAACAATGATGGATTTTTGGCAAAAATCAGCGATTTGGGGGCAGAATTGGTTAAAATATCTGAATTTTGGATATTTTGCCCCCCCCCCCAACAAAATTCACCGCCCTTCCCCCCTGAAAAATAAGTCTGGTGCCGTCACTGTGTACACAGCTTGTTTGACATGGCTTGTTTGGGATTTCATCACAAACTTTTTTTTACAGTTTATAATAGGTATAAGAATGCACTTTACACTGATTTTAAAGGTGCATCCATGTATTGTGTCATATTAGAGCAGAAGCAGAATATCATAGGGTCCTTGTTTTAAGGGAGTTCGTTCATACCACTTACGACTATTGATTTTTGAGTTATAGCGTAAAACGGGAAAAAGGTCAAACTCAATTTGTACGTGGGTCAAAATTGAAAGTTACTCTGATTATATTTTAAAGGCTTGAAAATTATTGCCTGAGGAATGATGACTCCCAAAAAGCAAACGCATTATGTTAAATGTTTACTTACCGAGATAAAGGTCAAAGAAGGTCAATGCCAATTGGATTATGTTACCCCATGACCTATTTTTTGTTCCATAACTGGTAACTATGCATTGCAGATATTACAAAATATTCCTTATTTTGACACATTAAGCTAGATGAACAATTTGTTTCATTTTTTACCAAAATTGGAGCAACTTCAGATTTTGACCCCTGTACAAATGGAAATTGACCTTTTTTGCACTTTTAGCCATTTTTACCAATAACTCTAAAACCTATGGTCATAGATGGTACAAACTATACATTTGTTTAATCCTTATGACTAGACGGACAATATGGCATATATTTCAACATGATTGGAGTAATTTTAAAAGTTTGACCCCTGTGTAAACTTAAATTGGCCCCTATTGAAAAAGTGACAACACAATTTGACACTACTAACTACCTTGCATTGATATAGAGAGTCCATACTAACTACCAAAGCTGTCAAAGCTTAGATGTAGTGGGACATGAATGATGATGTTTGACCCAAGTCCTTGCTCCTGCTCTATATGTAGTGATTTCATATATATAGATAAGACCCCAATAGATTTCTTACATTGTATTTGGCTACAGAAATGCCTTGAAAATGAAAACAAAGGGCAAATTGTTTGATTTGCTTAATTTCATTATATAACATAGGCTGAATTTAGTATTTTCTCCTATAGTAAATTTTGATATTAGTGTAAAAAATCAGAATTGTTCACATTTTATATGTGAAATCTTTATTGAAACTCTGTAACAGGTGCTGCATGGCTCACCTTGAATTTACTATAATTTGGTAGAATTTGTGCAGGGGGTAGGGACTCCAATGTTTTGGAGTATGCAATGTGCAAGTTATAGTAAGACACGCCATTTCAGCCTCACCATTTCCCCCAAACCCCATATTTTTTCAAAATAATTGCTCTCACTCAAAATATATATACTATAAACATTGGGCATTTTCTGTAATGGGCACTATTTCGGGGGATAATTTTCAAAAATTTTCACCCTTTTTTCCTTCTTTTTGATATAAGGCCCCTATTCTGCCCGTCCCCATTTTTGCCAGCTATCACCCAAAGAACGTGTATTTTTCAAGTGCATTGTCACCAAATACTCTACATTTGTGATCCACAACCTCGTCCCCATGACTTACCTCCCAAACGATTATTTTTTTTATTGTGGGCCGCCAGCTATAGCTGGCAGTACCACTTAAATAGCAATCTGTTGTGCGTGTTTATGTGTGAATGTGTGTATGTGTGTGTCATTAAATTGTTATTTTGTTTTAAATTGACCTCAATTGAAAAGTTGAAGTTCAATGGGAACCAAACTTCTGCAATAGGTGCACCATGGGATCCCTCATATGTTGATGAATGTTAAAGGTCATGTGCCAATGTCAAAGATCATATGTGAGGTCAAGTTTTAAAAATAGCCTAAAAATTGTAAAATCAACCTACATTGAAAAGTTGAAGTTCAACAAAACTGGTCATAGGTGCAATATGAGTCCCTCATTTGTTGATGAGGTCAAAGGTCACGTGCTTAGGTCAAAGGGCATGTGAGGTCAAGTTGAAAAATAGGGTAAAATGTCAAATTGGCCTCAATTGAAAAAGAAGTTCAATTGGAACCAAACTTGTGTCATAGGTGCGCCATGGGATCCCTCATAGTTGAGGTCAAAGGTCATGTGCCAAGATTAAATGTCATGGAGTGGCCCACAGCTTATATTCTTTGAATATAGCGAGCGCGAAAGCCGAGAACAGCGAAATTCTAGTTGTATCTAAACCGTTAGACTTAGACTAACGCATACTTACTTGCAACTGAATGCGGTCGTATCTGTAAGAAATTTCAAGGTTTGTTTCTGTTCATAAACGGACAGAAATGACAGCACAGTGGCCTATTTGAACCTGTGATACAAGGATTTGACTCATAATATCAAATTGGCCCGATGTGTTTCCCTGCATGTCGTAAGAGGCGACTAAAAGGGGCCCCCTGCGGGTTCGAAGTGAAGAATTGATCCGCTGTGTTTCCCTGCATGTCGTAAGAGGCGACTAAATGGGACATCTCGTCCAATTAAGCCTGACTGCTAGCTCCATCAAGATATTGGTTGAACTTTGTATATGCCGTGAAACTGTTTTAGATCATCTGAGATTGTTTTTTAATTTATGTAATTGATAAATAGTGTGTTTTTTGTGTTTTGTAATTGTTAAATTGTGATCATTCTGTACTAGTTTACTTTCTGTATTTATGATAGCTTAAACGTAAACCATGGTTTTTATAAATCATGGAGGTTTAAGCTTGGTTCACCTTTACAGAAAGTTTAGTATGGGATGTGTTTTGTATTTATTGTTAATTCCCTGCGGATTCGGGGTAATGAATAGTTCCGATGTATTTCCTGCATGTCGTAAAAGGCGACTAAAAGAGACAACTTGTTTGCGTGAGTTGCGACTCGTGTCGGAGGAGGAGAGGATCCTGGCAATTGAGTTGAAACTGTGCTGTGGTGCAGTCTAAACAACGCATTGGTTCGGCCTTGGATTCTCCTAGGCGAGATGTTGTTTCGGCCTGGATTCAACCAAGCGGCTGGTGGCGTCTTGCCCCTAAAACTCATTTTGCTCATTTGCTGATGATTGTTTATTGGGGACATATTGGGTACTTATGTACCCTTGTTACATAATTGCTTCCTGGGTTTTTAGTAGGCGGCTGCTTAACAGGTCAATTGAGGAGGCGCTTTTTCCCCCTTTTTTTTGTGTTTCCTTGAGTATATCTCCGGGGTATCCTTGGCATAAGTGAGTGATGATTTTCCACTTACATGTATTGTGTCCCCAGGTTGGGCTCCGTGGTGGGTGGGGAGCTCTGGTGTTTGATGATGATTGTTTATTGGGGACATTGGGTACTTATGTATGTACCCTTGTACATAATTGCGCGTTCCTGGGTTTTTAGTAGGGGCCGGCATGCTTAACAGGTCAATTAGAGGATGCGCTTTGTCCCCCCTTTTTTTTGTGTTTCCTTGAGTATATCTCCGGGGTCCTTGACATAAGTGAGTGATGATTTCCCTTACTGTATGTGTCCCCTGGTGGGCTCCGTGTGGGTGGGGAGCTCTGAGGTGAATCTCACATACTTTTTCAATATTAATTACTAAACACAAACCTTGACAAAAAATCCTGTTAAACGATAAACGAGATTGTGATCCGGATCCTGTAGTAGGTGATTATTGGCCTCACTTTTTAGTGATTGAAGGCATTGATGATAAAAATCCTATCAAAAATCTTTCCCCTTTTGCTGTAAGCAAGGGTATTGAAGGCATTACTGGCAATGTGAGAAATATTAAGAAACTCAGGTCTGGGGATATTTTGGTGGAGGTCGACCGAAAGATTCAGTCGGATAACATCAAATGACTACCATGCTTGCCCAAGTTCCAGTTAGAGTTACTCCTCATAGAACGCTTAACTCTAAGAAGGGTGTAATTAAATGCCATGACATTAAGAATTGTTCTGATGATGAAATCTTGAGTGGGTTGGCATCTCAAAATGTCACCCATATCCAGAGAATTATGATTACAAGAGATGGTAAAAAATCAGTCGGGTACGTTTATACTTACCTTTAATGCGCTTACTTTACCCAAGTCAGTAAAAGTGTGTTACCTTCAGGTGCAAGTAGAGGATTACATCCCTAGCCCGACAAGATGTTTAAAATGTCAACGTTTTGGTCACTTTAAGACGTATTGTAGAAGGTCAGAAGTTTGTGAAAAGTGTGGCGAAGAGGGCCACAATGACCCAAATTGTAAGGAACCTGCTAAATGTGTGAATTGCAGTGGTAATCACTCAGCAAATAGATCCTGTCCTAAATGGGTAGAAGAAAAAGAAATCCAAAAAATCAAAGTGACAGGTAACATGACTTATAAAAAGGCCAGAGATACTTTTCGTTCTCAGGTTACCGGATCAAAAGATTATGCTGATGTTGTGAAAAGTGGGCAAAAATTTCTTCTAAGACATCATTTACCCAAACAGATCTTGTTTGGCCTAATGATTTTGCCCATCCTCAACAGTATTTAGAAATGGTAAGGAAAAAGACAAGTGATAAGAATATTGCAACTAAGATGACTTTGCCGAGTAGATCTCGTAGTCTTTCTAGAGATCCTGTAAAGAGTGAATCAAGTTCATCTAAAGGTGATCAGACTGTTCAGGCATCTACTAAGCAACGAAGTAGATCTGCAGAAAAGAAAGAGACTACAAAAAAGAAAACTGGAGGAACTGACAAAGGTCAACCTAGTTCTATCACGCCAAAGAAACTAGGTAATCCCAAACAATTAAAACCACCTAATTCTGACTCGTCAAAGTCAAAGAAATCAGGTAATACTAAATATTCACAATCATTAAGAATTTCAAAGGGATCAAATAAGGATCCTATTTAACCCGGGAGCTAACAGACATTTGTAACACATCTCAAGTACAAAAGCACTTTTGTCAGGCGATGAGGAGGGCATGGACTTTTGTGTCCCTGAAACACCAGAACAATTAAGTGATAGTAGGAAGCTGTCCTCTAAGTCTGTTAAAAAGTGACACATACTAATAAATGTGCAATTCTGCAATGAAATTGCAGAGGGCTTAGACCCAATTATGAAGAAGTTAAATGCCTTATAACTGACCATAACCCATCTATTCTTTGTCTTCAGGAAACGCGTCTTAAAGACAGTGATTCTAATAAAATTTGTTTTAAGGTCCATTCTCCGATAAAGTGTTCAAAAAGTCGTTTTTAGTGTCGCTCACAGTCATGCACAGTTTAAAGCTTGTATTTGGCCTTCAAGAATGAATGTTTATGAATATAAATTATACTTAGGAGTTATGTTTTCAAAATGATCCGGACTAGATGTTGTAACCGGATGAGAAAGTATCAAGCAATAAGGCTAAAGATGCATAATCCTTGCTTTTTGCCATGTCGCCAACCCAAATCCGTTTTTTAAAATGTGTCCCTGCTCGTTACACAAGAGTGCATAGCACAGATTACATTGCATTTTTATCAGCCTCTATTATGCACTAATTGTTAAGTTTAAAACATGATAATATTGGATTATTAAAGTTTCGCAAGAGTTCTCTGAGAGCATGTCGCCAATATTACAGACAGATACGTTACAATAATTCGAATGGATACAAAATTGCTCAAAATAACTGAATACCTATGTTCTAATATGTGATAAATCGAGAAGATGTCAATGTTATATTATACATGTTTTGCATAAAAATCTGGTTTCAACGTAACAATTTCCAGCCCTAGTAATGAAAGAAATCCCTCCTGTTACGTTCATACCGCGACAGATACGTTACCTCCCTCCTGCTACGCTCTTGCAAATCGGCGTGATACATAAAGTCGAATACCACACCATGCTTTAGTATGAAGGTAATACCTGATAACGTATAGAGACTAAGTCGGTGAAGCACGTACTTTCATCAAGAACAGCACGACTAAGAAAAAGGCCCGACAGATACGTTACGACAGATACGTTACTTAAGTGTTAACGTTAGGCAATATACTAAAAATCGGATATATTTTTAAGATCACCCATGCATTGTTTCGTGTTCTGAGAATATTAAAGTTTACCGATTTTCCAATATTCAGAATTCCTTAATGTTGATATTTCGTCATTTTGGATACCAACTTGAACACTTTAAACGGGAATGGCCCTTAAGGGGTACGATTCTTATACAAAACAGCTATATCCCCAGTGGATAATAAAGCTATTGGAGGGTCATCTATAACTGATTAAGGTGGAGTCCCTCTTCTGTCATATATCTTCATACCAATTTGGCAAGCAGTTTCTGTTACGTTCTCTTCACTGCACAATAACTGTTTGTTCTGTTATATTCATCCTAATATAAACTAGGTTTAGATGAAATTGAAGAATTGTTGGTAACTAACGTCCTTCTCCCTGCCTTTTGGTAGGTGACTTCAATGCCCATATTGAACTTTGGGGTTGTACCGAACAATCGGTTGGTGTCATTGAAGAATCTTATTTGGAGAATTCAGATTCTTGTATTTTGAATGATGGGTCTGGTACGTATATCCATACTGCATGCCACTGGTTCTCCATCACAGCTATGGATTTATCATTTGTTCCTCTACTATTTTTATGAACCTTCGTGGGAGTTCATAATGATCAGTGTGGTAGTGATCATTTTCCCATTTTAATAGATTTACTAAGGCCAATGCCTGAAGAGCAAGTTCCTAAATGGCAACTTCATAAGGCAACTGGCCAGAGTTTAATGATAGCTGTTTACTTATTAATAGGCAATCTTTGATAACATTGAAGATCTCTTTCTTCATTCACTGACATTTTGATTGATATAGCCCAATAAACGATTCCCAGTCGTGTTCCCCAAAAGCTTAAGTAAACACAAGCCTGGTTGTTTAAAATGCTGAAGTAAAGTGGCTGTTGGTTGTTCGAAAAAGTGCTTTACAGTATTTTTTTAAAAATCGAGACCAAGCCAATAACAACGTAATAACTATCAAAGAGCCCGTGCTAAGGCTCGTCTCATTATTAAAAAAAACGGGAGTCTTGGAGGCAATATGTATCCGAGTTAAATTCTAGAACTCCTGTTAAAAAATCTTGGATATGGTTAGGAAAATAATGGAAAACAGTTGAATAATACCACGTTCATCTAGTACCATCTGATGGTAGTAAATGTAAAGAAATCAGGATATTGCCACTTTATTGGCAGATGAATTTGAACCCAATTCTTCAAGCATCATTATCTCAGACATTTCAAAGATTTAAAATACTGCTGCAAAAACAGAAATTAGATTTTTTCATCCAATAAGCAGAGGATATAATAGTCCATTATATGTTAGCGCTTAATGACTCTCTAGTAAATGTCCTGATAACTGCTACTGGACCAATGAAATCCATTATCAATTTCTTAAGCATCTCTTCCACAAGATCCCTTCTTGTACTGCTTGATATTTTCATAATTTATGGGAGTCTGGTATGTTCCCAATGTTACGACGGCGTGAGCTGCATTATTACTGTTCCGAAGCCAGGGAAAGATGCAACCAAGGCAACAAATTATCGTCCGATCTCCCTTAACAACAGCTGTTTTATGTAAGACCTGAAAGGATGATTAATGCTCTGTCTTGTTTGGTTCTTGGAAAGTAATGACTTATATCAAGTGTCAAAGGGGTTTCCGGCATGGCCGTAGTACTATTGACCAACTTGTTCTCTTGAATCTTTTATTCGTGATGGGTTTTGTTTTAAGAGGACATCATGTTTGTGTCGGTATTCTTTGATCTAGAGGCCTATGATACTACTGGTAAATATGGAAAAATTGGAAAATTTTAATGGAAAATTTCCTATTTGCTCTCACAGAAAATTCAAATTCTCAAACCCCCCGCAGCCCCAGCCCTTCAAATGGTATGTTTTTGATAGAAAGCTTTACATCAAAATGTTCACATTTGGGGATACCTGTTATTTGAAACTCCTTGTTGCCCTTTAAAAAAAAAGATATTAATACAACACAATGACAAAATTCTAGCCTTCCACTTATCGAACCGCACGCAAGTAAAATAAGGAAACCGCAATCCATTAATTTGCACGAATACAAGCTATCAGTATTTAGTTAAATATCACAGATTCTTCCCGGTGTTCTTAACACATTGCAATATACAGTGCAATGCCACAGCCAATACAGTGCTCCACACACGCATTTATATAATAGAATATAATTTTGTAAGTTAAAGTCATAATAGCTTGCACGCGTTAACCAATATTACGACATACTATGTACCAAGAACCAATGCTTTTAAAAGAGGGCGCATATTATTTCCAAGATGGTGCAGCCAAAATATATTTTCTAGGTTGTCTTTCTTACAAATTCAATAATAATTGCTCTAATACGAAATGCAGGGAAAATTGAGCATATTCAAGTTTTTTTTTTGTTTTGAATAACTTTGTTCAACATAACTAGGATATTATTTTTTTTTGGGGGGGACAACCAAATAGATTTTTGTCACCAAAGACCAGTGTATTACACAAAAAAAAAACTTTTTAACCACAATGTTATTGTTACAATTCTGTCTTACCATTTATCTACTGCTGACCTGGCTTTTTTACATCAAAATTGGTACATAAAATTGTGTCATTATTCTGGTGTTAAAATTACATGTGTAATTCATTCTTACATAATACCATTTCTCCAGGCTAGAAGTGTATAAATACTTGGAAAAGGGTTTTAGTGTAAATCACATAAATCACATTACCCGTGTCCAGTGGCAACCCCGTTCTCCATTTTACCATAATAAACAACTTGCACAGTACGTTTTTGAGAAAAGGAAACAATTCCATACGTTCACATATATGACATCATTTCAGGTGTGCTACCAGTATTTCCATTGAAAATCTGTCTAAAATGTATCAAGAACATTTGCCATTTACGCTTTTCCTTTAAAACAAAAACACCCAAAAAAGGCCTTTTCTGTAGATTTTTTTAGATATGGCTAATATTTTGAAAAAGCATGGTCCATGAAAAAGGAGATCAAAGCATATTTCACTTTTTAAAATTACATGTTTTTTTTTTTTTTTTTTTTTTTTTTTTTTTAATATATTTATGTGGAAAGTTGTATTAAATCCAATAGAGGCACACACCGTCCATTGCGATGTCTATCCACGCTCCTCTGCCAGGACGGTCGTGAACTCCAGTTTCACTATTGTTCCTATAACCCTTATTCTCGCTTGTTTTCCTTCCTTTCAAGTTCTGCTGCGTTCCTTGGCCAATACCCCTCTCTTTCGTTTCATTTCGGGAGGGAGGTCATGTATAAACTGTAACCGTCTTCTTGTCTTTATTGAAGGGTCTTCTCTTTGACTTTCAAAAAAACCATCCCTACCTTCCATGTGTCCTATCTCACGATGATAGGATCCGGGGTGTCCCTCGCTCCTTGCCGCCGTGGCAACAATGGGCATTTACTATGTCTATTGAGTTAGCGTCTTCTTCCGTCATGCCAAAATCCGTTTCCTCAGCTTTCCGTACTACATTAAAAACATTTTCTCACGATTTTTTTTGCTTCCACAAAACCATAGGAAAAGAAGATTCATCAATTTTCTGTGTGTACTTTCATCTAGTGTAATTTATCTAATAGTTTATTTTGTGATTTGATTTGAATGGACTCTCTAAATTCAGTAGCAATGGTAATCGATCCTCTTTAGGCTATCTCTCGTATTCGGACGGTATGATCCAAACCCTTCGATTTTGTCTCATTTCGTTTCTGAATCACTCTTATCGTTTCTCAATTCTTCAATTCTGTCCAAATCTAAATGTCACACTCCTCTCAACACGTAGTATTAAATTCTCAAGTCAACTTACTCCTTGTTTCGGATTCCTCACCCGTATTCATGATGTTTACATTTGGCCCGCACTATCACATGATGCACTGGAGGTCACTGTAGTACGTTCAGCTGTACTTGGACCGACTTTCCTCCCCTCTTCTTTTATCCATTTCCGGCTCTTCGATGAAAAATCCGTCTCGATTTATTTCTTAAAAAGTATCCAGTTATTTCGCCCCTTTTTGAAAAAAAAAAGAAAAGTCATACTATGTAAATCTGGTACGAAATATAAAGTTTGGCCGGTCAAGGGAGAACGATTTTTAGGCCGGCCTGTCATACGACGGCGTTTCTAGAAATTGACTACTACTACTTGGAAATCTGGTAATTTTGAAGGATTTGCATAATTTCGGACTAAGAGGTAAGATGCCTTTGTTTATTAAGACTTTTTTGACAGATCGTGTTTTTAGGGTTCGTTTGGGAACAGTCTTATCAGAAATACATAATCAAGAGATGGGTGTTCCACAGGGTAGTATTCTCTCTCTTACTTTATTGCTTTTGAAAATTAATAGTATTTCCAAAGTGGTCAATGCAGGAATGGAGAGGTCATTGTTTGTAGATGATTTCTCTATTTCCTATTCTTCATCAAATATGGCTTCTATAGAAAGACAAATGCAAAATTGCCTGAATAAGATTCAACAGTGGGCAGATGAAAATGGTTTCCAGAACTAAAATTGAATGGTTCTCCTATTCCTGTTGTTTCACAGACTAAATTTTTAGGCTTAATATTTGACAGTATATTGAACTTCAAAGCTCATATTGACTACTTGCGGAAGAGATGTCAAAAAGCTCTGAATCTTTTAAAAGTAGTTTCAAAGATGGACTGGGGTGCAGATCGCTCAGTTTTGCTTCGCCTTTATAGATCACTTGTGAGATCAAAATTGGATTATGGTTGCATTGTTTATAGTTCTGCTCGTAAGTCATATTTGAAAAAGCTTGAACCTATTCAGAATCAAGGTATTCGACTATGCTTGGGTGCTTTTCGTACCTCTCCTATGCAAAGCTTATATGTCGAAGCTAATGAACCTCCATTACATCTAAGATGGGAAAGTTAGCTCTTCAATATGCTCTAAAACTTGCTGATATCCCAACACATGAGAGCAACTTTTCGCCTAAATTTACCAACTTCTATACTAGTAAACCTAATGCTATTCCATCTTTTAGAATCCGTATAAAAGAGGGGTTTTCACAGGTGTGTCCAAATGCTGATATCATTGCTTCATTTGATTTTCCTATTAGTCCTCCTTGGACAAATGTGGAACTTGATATTGACCTAACTTTATGTCAATATAAGAAGGGTCTAACTGATGATCTTGTTTTTCAAGCTAAATTTGATGATCTTAGACATAAATATCATCAACATCGAGCTATTTATACAGATGGGTCTAAGGTTTTGGAAAAGGCTGCTGCAGCTGTTTTAAGTCGGCGTGATCATCGTCAGATTAGGTTACCTGATAATGCTTCTATTTTCACTGCCGAATTGCAGGCACTTAAGTTGGCCTTGGAGATAGCTGAAATTTAAATGAGAGTTATTTCATCATATTTTCTGATTCACTATCTAGTCTTATGGCTTTGAAAGGCAGAGAGTGTCGTCATCCCTATATTTGCTGAGCTGTTGGAAGTATCCTCAATTTGTGTCTCAATTGATAATCTTCTGTTGTTTAGAAGTCTTGGATTCCGAGTCCACATTGGTCTTCAGGCCATGAAAAGGTTGATGTATTAGCGAAAGAAGCCCGTAATTGAATATAACAATATTTATATCCCCTTTACAGATTTTAAAGGGCTTTCAGTTAATGGCTACATCAAAATGGGGCAAATGCTGTGGGATTCATTTCCTAATAATAAAATGCCATTGCTTTTTCAAAAACCACTGTTGGAGCTGCTGGCAGTTCAGGTTTGGAATGGACGAAGGGACGAGATTGTATAGACAGTATTCAATTGAGTCAGCCACCGACATGTTGGTGGACACGATGCATTACATTTCCCGGACTACAATACTATTAGCTGTCAATCGATCCATGTTTAGCGATTGCACAGGGAATCATTGACAGGTGAATGTATTGTAGTAAACTGGAATGCGTCTATCTTTCCACCAAATGGCTGGCTATTGAATGCAGTCTATTTAGCGCGATGTAAAATAGTCGATACTTATATGACCGCATATAGTTATTTGCTTAGAGGTGAGCCAGTCCCTCGGTGTATGTCCTCCCCTTGTGATTGTGCTCTTTCTATTAAACTGTATTACTTGAATGCGTGATTATTGCGCTTAATTCGTATACAATATTATAGCGTTCCAGATTTGAAAACATTATTTTCAAAAAAGAATATATTAGTGGAAATACGCGTCGGGTGATAAATTCGCTGGAAGATGCTGGGATGGTTGTATTTTGAGAGTGGTAAAAACTGGGATGATCAAAAATTTGTATATCACACAACGGTGTGTTGATTCAGTACGATTCATAGATAAGATGGTGTATATTATTATAAAAGTTTTGCATGTTTTTAATAATCTTAATGACACGATATAAACAAATTGTGTTTGATCTGTCGTTAACTTTAATACTCACGATCACTCACTCATAAATATCAAACTGGCAAAATCAGTATCACTGAAATTTTGGAATAATCTTTCTCAACATATCTAGGCGAACCATAAATAAAATAGTTGCTAGAACCACGAATGCACCTTTTCTAAGGTGAGTGCTCTCAGATAGCTAATGGAGAAAATGTCTTTCACCAAAAAGTTACCATTATTGCATTCACACAACACATGTTAATACACTCAGCTAAACTAAAGCCATTGGTATCTTTAAGGCCATTCTCCGTTAAGTGTTCAAGTTTGGTCTCCAAATTGACGAATATCAACATCAAGGAATTCCTGTAAAATCATTGAAAATCGTAACTTATATTCTCAGAACACGGAACAATGCATGGATGGTCTTAAAAATATATCCGATTTTAGTATATTGCCTAACGTTACCACTTAAGTAACGTCTCTTTCGTACCGTATCTGTCGGCTTGTTCTTAGTCGTTGCTCCGGGTTGGCTGTCTTGATGAAAGTACTTGCTTCACCGACTTAGTCTCTATACGTTTCAGTATTAGCCCCCCCCCTTCATACTAAAGCATGGTGTGGTATTCGCCTTTATGTTTCACGCCATATTGCAAGAGCGTAGCAGGAGGAGGTAATGCGTATCCGTCGCGGTATGAACGTAACAGTAGGGATTTCTTCATTACAGCTGGAAATTTTTACGTTGAAACCAGATTTTTATGCAAACATGTATAATATAACATTGACATCTTCTCGATTTATCACATATTGGAACTAGGTATTCATTTATACTTTTTGGCAATTTTGTATCCATCGAATTACATGGTAACGTATCTGTCTGCAATTGCGACATGTCTCTCAAGAACTCTTGCGAAACTTTTATAATCCAATATTATGGTTTTTTAAACTTAAAATAATGGCATATAGAGGCTGATAAAACTGCAATGCATCTGTGATATCGCTCTTGTGTAACGAGCAATGGACATCATTTTAAGACGGATTTGGGCTGGCGACATGCCGAAAAGCAAGAATTATGCATCTTTGAAGCCTATTGCTTGATACTTCCATCCGGTTCCAACATCATCCGGATCATTTTGAAACATAACTCCTACGTATAATTTATATTCATACCTTCATTCTTCCAAGGCCCAAAAACAAGCTTAAACTGTACATGACTGTGGGCGACACTAAACGACTTTTTGAACACTTTATCGGAGAATGGACCTAAAACCCCACAATTTCACTCGGACTCATTTCAACCTCAATTTGTAATGTGTAGGCAGTACTGGGGAAGTCCTTTTGGAAATAGCAGAACGTTACTTAAGGGGCTCGGCCAACTCAAGAGGGACCTGGTTGTAAACAACGGGCGGTGCAACAGGAATCTCCCTCCTCTCTTTCGATTGATGCTGCTCATATTAATTATCATTTTAAGCCTTAATCCTATCTCACTCATGGGGACCCGGGTTCCTAAATCCCCTCTCACTTATGAGGACCCTCTATAGTAAACTCACCAAATGTCCTTAATTTCATTCTACAATTTTATATTAGCATTTCAAGCCTTAATCCTATCTCACTCATGGGGACCCGGGTTCCTAAATCTCATCTCACTTATGAGGACCCTCTATAGTAACCTACCAAATGTACTAAATTTCATTCTACAATTATAACTCAGTGTTGCACAACTTTTGTGTTTTTGATATAGTATAGGACTGAAAAGTAGTAAACTTAATTGAAGTGACTTAAGCATGCTTAAAATGCGGGTCTTGTATTGGCCTCAAAATCAGATCAAGATGGATAGGCCCCGGGGTCTAATTTTCCGGCGGATGTTTGAACCACTTCCCGAAAATATATACCAAAAATGAAACAGGTTCTGCATGCTTTGGTGTTGGGTTTGAGAAGAAGGCTCAGAAGCTATGAAATTAACTGTTGAAATGTATTTTGAACCATACTGGCAGCACTATTTTTACACTTGTAATAGAAATAGGCCTACAACCCGACCTTTCATAAAACCAATTTCCAAGAAAAGGGGCTGAAAATGATAACACAATAAAAATGCTCTAACATTTACAATATACTGTAAATTTCATTTGGAACAATAATTGAGAAAACAGTGTAATCGTACCATTAACGATACTGTAAGTTTGACTTAAAATTTTACAGTAATGGTGCGGAATTATTTACCATGTTTACTGTGAAATAAACATTTGTTTATCATTTTCCCTATTAAATCAGGGATATACTAAATATACATTACAGTTTCATACATGAAAATGAGGACATCCATAATGCATTCTCTAGATGATTTTTTTTACTGTCAACAGGAATCTAATTCTTATATTCATAACCCCAGTTGCACTGTGGTTGTTATTACTCTATTACTACTACAATATTATTATTATTATTCCTATAATGATATGAATACAGAATTATCTTCTGGAGGTAAAATGATATTGTACAAATCGGGTACAGATGTTAATGCAGAGAGTGCTGCAGCCAATTTGTTGCCTGGTACTGATGTGGAGTTGTACGTGGAACTCTCTACCGACGACACTATCCATGTAGGCAGACGGGATGGAGGCAGGATTTTATCTTGGAAAGACGATGATGGTCTGCTTGATATCAACTATATCCTAGTTCAGAACTATGCTGATTCAAATTCATTAACGGCGGAATGGACATTCTGCGATGGAGGTATGTCAATTTGTTTCTCTCTACCTTAATTTGATATTGATCTAATCTTAAAAAAGATGAACCACTCTGTAATAGTTTACGGAAAATCGGGCGAGTTGTGTGAAAGCACAATTGATCTTGAGTAGAAGGTAATCTTTCCCTCGATGCATCAAAATTGGAAGGCTGAGGTAATATAGCTATATAGCTAAATAGTGACGGATGTTGAATTTTTATCATTTTTACGAAATTAAGGGAAATGGTACTAAATACCAAAATCTTCAAACATGCCAAGTGCCGAACCTTGCAAGTACTTTATTAATTAATAATCTTAATTAGAAATTTGGTAATTTTGACGTATGTTACATAACAAAGGCTTTGATGTATTACCTAGTGGAGGATGTTGAGCCCTCTGTCATAGAAGTGTATACGTGATTTCACTGCCGGATTTTTTAATACTTTTTTGTTTGTATAAACATAATTATTTAATTTATAACTGACACAAGCACAATATGAAATTAATTTATAAATAGTACTGTTACTAGAAATTTATATCATATTATAAACCAAATTGTGCAGGTTCGCGATGACGCATGTTGGTTTGACGGATGTTCGGAAAACGCCGATTGTTGTTATTCCATAATGACGGATCCTGAATAACGCTTTAGTAATAGGGAAATCAACATCCGTAACTATGTCATGAACATAATCGCTGATTTTGCAGTAATTTTTGTGTGACAGTTAACGGTTACTTTTCCAATGTCTTTATCCATTATTAATAAGTAAGAATTCATAATATTTAATCTAAAATAGATTTCCAGTTGTTAATTTCGTTTCTTAAACGAATTTGATTGTTTTGCATCGTAGGTGGGGATGTGTACGGACCCCTAGAGTTCGCGATTGTATTTTCGCGTTAACGTTATCCTTTGTTTTGCGGTTTATTCCGTGAAAGGGATAATTGAATATTAATTTAAATAGAATTAAACAAAAACTTTCTGGGATTTAAATGGGTTATAAATAGTTCATTGGTACACTGTTAAAAATGTTCCTAATTTTTTTTTTTATTACCAAGACTGTACCTTTTAAATATTAACGGTAAACCACAATTGTTCATAATTTCACGCTTTATTTAAAAACCCTATATCTAACATAAATTACAATTTGGAAGCAGAAAAATATAAATACAAACAGTGGTTAAAAAATAAAACTTTTGAAAAAAAGGTAGTATTTATACGCTGAACGTTTGATATTTTCCGTAATATTACGTTCTTTTGTACTTACTTGTTTTTAATGTAAGAATACAAACTATGAAATCGTTTTACCTATGAAATGTTTTAAATGATGTCGTAAGTACCTTCATTACACACCCCACATCTATATAATATATATATATTCTATATATATATATATATTATATATAATTATATATATATACGATATATATATATATATATTATATATATTTTAATAGCATCTGCTATCAGTAAAAGTCATGTAGTGGATAAGGTTTACGACTTGTAATCTTAAGGCCATGGTTTCGAATCTAAGTAAGGTACATTGTTAATGGCCTCCATTTTTCTGATTACCTTTAAAAATATTATTTCTTCCTCTCAATTTTATTTGAGAAAAGATTACTCACAGGAAAAGCACTTTGTTTAACGGTAACAGAGAGAAAGGGGAATACCCCTATTTGTTTTGCTAAGTGGCACCTGTTTAGATTGCCAATAGGGGAAGTGGGGATTCCCCAGGATGCTTACTTAGAAACTTGTTTAATGTTTTTCAAAGATCAAAACATTGCAAGATCGGGAATTTTCCCCCACAAAGTTAATATATATGGAAGTGGATGTCATTTAGATTGTTGAAATCTGATTTGAAGGTGCAAGGTCATGTTTATGCATAAGAATGATTTAATGATTATGTTGAAAGGGGGGGTGGGAATCTGATCGTGCAGTAGTTATACTATCCACTGGAAGGACTCTCTGTCAGCAGTTGTAATCATCTATACCTATGGAAAATAGCTATTTTTATCTACAATAATGGTAGCTTTTATGCTTCAACACACAGTGCCAGCATCCACTCGTATAAACAAGGTAGCTAGAAGAGAGCTAGTTTTACTCTGCCCTGAGGAGCAGACCTGTAAAGTGCCAGGATATTTAATACCATGTGAGTGGAGTTGCTGTATTATTCTACGGTCGTCTTTGAAGCGTAAAGTGCTGGGAATCAAATAGGATTCCAAATTGTGGACAATAGAAATCGTGGTGATTATCTGCGACTGATACTGTGGATTTATTAACGTCGAGGGACTTAATTTATTCCTTTCCCCCGTCTTGAACTGCTGGACAAGATTACCTCAGACTGAAGACGATTCCCTGGAATATAATACCTGAGGAGTTAAATGATGTGACCTGTGCGCTAGAGGGAGTCGTTTTGGAGTCTTCGCTGTGAGGACATCTCGTCATTGAACTGCAACGCTCTTTCAACCAGGACACTAAACTCTAAGTACATTATAATCTTGAAAAAATGGTGTGTAATTTATATGTAATTTTGTTTTTTGGACACCAAATTCTTGAACCAAGACATTAAAGATCAGTAAAACTGTTTTATTATATAAATTTAGATCACTCTTGTGCACATGCTCATTTATTTTGTTTGATAGGTACTTCTGACCTCGAACGTCTACGAGACGTCATAACATAATTGGGGGCTCGTCCTGGAATTGAATTGAGATAAATTTGAGCCTTAGTGTTCAGAATTTACAACCTTAAAAGTGTGGTGATACTATTGCAAACATTGTGCACATCTTTGGACATACAAAGTTTTGTGTGTAGTACATGTACTAACTACTTAGTAAGTTTGGTTCAAGTTAAAATTGTGTTTTGTAGAGTACAAATCAAATGGAGTTTGATCCAGAAGTTGTTCAATAGGGCAAATAACTGGAGAGAAGTTTGATGAGCTGATAAAGCCTGAGTTAATGAAACTAGCCAAGCATTAGGACTTAAGGCAAAACATGCTATGAGAAAGCAAGTCATCACAAATAATTTTTGAAATTGAAAAGTTTGTCCAGGAAGATGTTTGGGATAGTTTACATTTGGATAGGATAGAAGAATTCGGAACGGGGCAAAAGTGATGCATTCAAGTTAAAAGAACTTTAAATTCAAAGAATTAGAAATAGAATTGAAAAAGATGGCAATGGAACAATCAAAAAGAAAGGAAATTTGAATTAGAAGAAAGAAAAATTGCAAATGGGCAGACAAAAAAAAAGGAAAAGGAATTTAGATTGGGAAATGCCAAATGAATGAGACCAAAAGAGATGGAATTGCAAAATGGAAATGGAGATGAACAGAAAGAGCTAGAAGCTCAACTAGATTAAAAAATTGAAACAACAGGCTAGCTCATCAGACTCTCCAGAAATCTGTTTTTTGATGCGGCGAAAAATATATCGCAAACTGGTTCCAAAATTTCAAGAACAAGAGTAAGACCAATACTTCTTACACTTGAGAAAATTGGCCCATAGTTGAAATGCCCAAGGAATCTGGGACCTTGTTACACAGTCAGTGTTCAGTGTAAAGCCCGAGAAATATATTCGCCATGTCATTAACAGATGTAGTGATTATGACGCGGTTAAGCCAGGGCAGTGCTCAAAGCATATATGAATTGGTGCCAGAAGCATATAGACAAAAATTCAGGTCTTGTCAGCAAAAGGATGACCCGACCCATGTTGAATTTGCAAGTGTAAAGAAGCAACTGTTTGATCGCTGGCTTCACTCGAAAGAAGTCGGACAAAATTTTTGGTCCCAACTTAGGGAGTTGAGGTTAGTTGAAGAGTTCAAACAGTGTCACATCCAGATATCAAAACACATCTGGAGAAAATAAAATGGCCAGTTTCGTGAAGCAGCCGTAAAAGGCCGACGATATGCATGGACACACAATTAAGTCATACTAGTAGGCCTCGCAAGAATTTAGGTAGACAATTTAGGCTAGGTACAAACAATACAACAATAAGTCGTGTTCAAACAAAGCTCTCTGTAGCACTCAGGAGGGGAAATCCCAGTCAGTTCTCGGAAAAAGGGAGTAACGAAAGTAATGGTGCTAATCAAAACAAAACATGGGATGGACCCAAATCACAGTTACGTGCAATCACGGTAAGAAGCCAGGACATACAAGGTCACGGTGTTGAGAGATACATATGGCTATCCACCCACAAAGGAGGAGCCACAAGTGAGTCAAAACCAATAGGTTGTGCATTTACTTGAGGTCAAAAGGGTCATTCTTTGTCAGAAACAAGAAATCCCACAAAAGGAATTGACACAGAAAAAGGTAAGGGATTACTTTAAGCCTTTTTGTTTGGAGGGAAATTTGTGTGCACTTTCAGTTTCAGGTGATAGTTAAGATCCAAAACCCATTACAATCATGCGGGACACGTGCTGGCTTCGGCATCCATGATATTGGAAGATGCACTTCCATTTGATATTGAGAGTCCCACAGGAACTAGTGGCATTGATTCAGGGGATAGTTATTGATTGTATTGTGTACCCCTTCACAACATGAATTTTGAAATCAGACTTGGTTTCTGGCGGAACTGTCACAATTTGGTGTTAGACAGGAATTACTCCCAGTTAAAGGGGTATCCATGTTTTGTTTTGGGGATGATTTGGCATGGGGGAAAATGCTCCCAGATCCCATAGTTTCCCAGGTTCCCCGTCCAGTGGATAAATTTGATTAGGAAATAGACCTTAATTCGGCATGTGCATTAACTAGGGGTTCAAATGAACCAGAAAAGCCTCAACAGAAAACAGTGGCAGGTGATAGTCCAAAATCTCATCACATAGGAAGAGCGTCCGATGATGACTTTGTCCCAAATTTAGAGGATCCTTTTTTTCTCAAATTAGAGGAATTTGGAGGTCATCTTCCCTCTTCAGGGGAGACTAAATTCCCTGTTATTGAAAATCCAGCCCCTGAGCACAAACAAAGTGACAAGCTGGTAAACAATGAAACTCCAGCCCGCTGGGCATGATAGAGTTAGGGAGTTTTCTGTAAAGGAGACCCTTTAAGCCTGACAGCTGGGAAATGAGCAGCACAACGACCAGCACTTAGAAATTAAGGTGAGAGGGCATTGTCGCACAGGAAGCCGATCAATTCTCCTGTATGTTTCTACCGCAAAATGAGGTCTCATGGAAATGGCGGCCACCCCGATGCACTGTAGATGAGGATGGAAGGTCGTGCATCAATTGTGAGTGGCCAAGGTATTCATAGAGAAGTGATAGGCATAGCCCATGATAGTCCCATGGCAGGACATGGCAGGAAAGAGATGATGAAATAAAGCCTGCATGTGTAATGTCACCTAGAGTTGATGTGTGTACAAGGGGTGACATCACAGAGTTAGAAATTGAACAAAACAGCCCTGTAAACACAGAAACTGAGTAAGGTGTCAAATTGCAAAATTCTGAATACTTGCCAATTTAGACAAAGAAATTAGGTCCCTCCCACAAAGTCACAAGGTGAATTGAAGAGTTAATTCAGGATGGGAAACATATTTCCTGTGTACCTAGTGATACACTGTCATATAACCCATGACATTGACGTAGGGGACTCCGAGCCGTCAAACAACATCCTATAGAGTGAATCCAATCATTGCAACATATCAGAAGAGTGAACTACCTGTTAGCAATGGAAGTATGAGCAAAGCAATAGTGAATGGAGTTCCCCATGTATTCTGGTTCCCAAACCGATGGTTCATTTCGTTTTGTCACAGATTTTCGTAAAGTCACCTCTGTTCCAAACCGACTCATATCCGATCCCACGTATTGATGATGCATATATAGAGTTGGAAATGCCAAATTTGTTACAAATTTGATTTGTTGAAGGGGTTATTGGCAAGTTCCCCTCACTGAACCGTGCCATAGAAATTTCAGCCTTTTGTACACTGTGTAAACTGTAGTAACATAACCACAAATGGTTAAGGTTATAAGGCCAGATTTGGAAAATTTTCATTTCATTCAAATATTTTCCTTTTTAAGGGGGAGGATGTTCTATGGCCTCCAGTTTTCTGATAAACTTTAAAAAATCTTATTTTTCTCAATTTTTATTTGAGAAAGGATTTCTCACAGGAAAAGCACTTGTTTACTGTAAAAGAGAGAAGGGGAATACCCCTAGTTATTTGTTTTGCTAGTGCACCTGTTTAGATTTGCACAATAGGGGAAGGTGGGGATTCCCCAAGGATGCTATACTTAGAAACGTGTTTAAATGTTTTTAAGATCAAAACTTTGCAAGATCTGGGATCCCCACAAAGTTATATTATGGAAGTGAGTAATTTAGATTGTGAAATCTGATTTGAATGGTGCAGGCATGTTTATTGGCATAAGATGAATGTATTATTATTGTTAGAAATGGGAATCTATCTGTGAGTAGTTTAAATACTAGCACGGAAGGACTCTCTGTCAGCAGTTGTAATCAGCTATACAGTATGGATACTATTTTTATCTACCAATAATGGTAATTTTATGCATTCACACACAGTGCCAGCATCCACTAGTATGAACAAGTGGCTAGAAGATATCTAGTTTTACTCTGCCTTCAGGAGCAGACCTGTAAAGTGGCCAGGATATAAATGCCATGTGAGCGGAGTTGCTGTAATTATTCTACTGTCACTCTTTGAAGCCGAAGTGCTGGGAATCAAATAGGATTCCAAATTGTGGACAATGGAATCGTGGCTGATTATCTTGGACTGATACTGTGGATTTATTATCGTCGAGGGACTTAATTTATCCTTGTCGTCTTGAACTTGTGGACCAGATTATTCAGGACTGAGAATATTCCCTTGGAATATATACCCTGAGGAGTTTAAATTATGTGAACTTGTGCTCTGTCGTTTTGGAGTCTTCGCTGGAGGACATATCGGTCATGGAACTGCAACGCTTATCAACACAGGACCTAGCAAACTCTAAGTAATTATACCTTAAAATGGTGTGTAATTTTATTAATTTTGTTTTGGACATACCAAATTCTTGAACCAGACATTAAAGATCAATTCAAACTGTGTTATTTATAAAATTTAGATCACTTTGTGCACAGGCTCATTTATATTTGTGTTTGATAGGTTACTTCTTACTCAGACGTCTACGAGACGGCATAACAGAATGTATTAAGTTTATCCATGTGATGATTAAGTAAATGGATGACATTACATGTTTAACAATTACCATATAAAACAGGGTGTATATAAACTGGTTTAAATCTTTTATTTCTTCACGTTTCCCTTTGTGTATTGCCTGTTTTTCCTCAATGTGGTTGCCTGAAATATAACTTTTTTTATAACCACGTGGCTCCCGGAAATACAACGTTTGTAATGATGCCATAGCTACACTTGAAAATTTGGTCAAGGCTTGTAATAACGTTTTTAATTCTTAATATTGTTTGAACAAGTTTAAACCAACAATAAAGTTAGAAGCTGAGATTTTACAACAACAAAGCCGTTATTTTACGTTTCCCTGCATGGTTTTGTACTTTTTAACGGCTCCATTATTTTTAAACTGCTGCATGTCTGGAGTCCCAGCTGCCAGTAATGCCCTGTTTTTTTTACAGGTTTATTTTTAACAGTGTACTAAACCCAACGCGTCACCTTCGAGCCTAGTTTTATTCCGTTATAAGATCAGCACTCCTGATATAATCTATCTTCTCTGTTAAAGTACCTTGTAGGGAAAAATCACCTCATGCAGTTCTCTTGTCTAGATTAGTGTGTGTTCTTTCTGAGGTCCTCTGGGGCTTGTACCAGAACTTTGGGCGGGTTATATACCTGGTTTGTGTGAGTGCTCAACATTCCACTTCCCTCAGAGCATATTGCTGGAGTTTGCTTGTAGTGCCATCTGTCAGAATGCCTTTGAGCTTCTGCTGAGTCAGATGACATAGCTCGCTCTGAGTGCAATTTTGGCTGCTGTATCGATTAATAAGCCTTTCTCTTTCCTTTAGGAAATGGCAAGGAATGCCAGGCATTTGTTGACTGATGTATTGCAGAAACCTCTGCTTCCGACTTCTACTGGAAAGTAGTAGTAGACCATCCTCTGTTTCCACAGTCAGCCACTATCTGGTATTTGCACGTCTTTCTTGCATATCTTCTAAAATCACACTAAAACCCACTTTTACCCTCTTTCAAAATTTTGGGCAAAATCCTCCATTTTCAGTCGATTCATCGTGGACATACCAACAGCCGTACAGGCCGAAAACTTCACCACACCACAACTCTTAAGTCTACGCCACTTTCAGGTAAATACTAAGGAAGCGGTTTACGCTCTGGACGTTAGTTCATTTTTGAAATTCCTACATGCCGTGGCCGGCTAGGTGACTTTCACTGAAAGGCACTAAAAGATCTAGGGCGACTTTCTGCTGAAGAAGGAAGCAGTCCTCTCTGGACTTAGTTCATTTTTTGAAGTCTCCATGCCGTGGCCGGGCTAGGTGACTTTCATCTAAAGATCTAGTGCAACTTTTCCGCTGAACAAGGAAGCGGTCCGCTCTGGACTAGTTCATTTTTGAAATGGCTATGTGACCTTCCCCCAGGTTTCGCTTAGTAGATCTAGAGTGATTTTCAGTTGACCAATTTACGTGGTCGCTACTGGAAAAATCAGTCGCTGCCAGTGGTCGGCTACTGACTTTCACACCCAAGAGTTTGTGTTAATAATTCTAGAACGATTAACCCCTGACCAAGGAAGCGGTAACGCTCTGACTTAGTTCATTTTGAAAAGTCTACATGAAGTGGCCCGGCTAGGTGACTTTTTACTGAAAATCACTAAAAGATCTAGGGCGACTTTCCGCTGAACAAGGAAGCCGTCCGCCCTGGACTTAGTTCATTTTGAAAAGTCTACATGAAGTGGCCCGGCTAGGTGACTTTTCAACTGAAAGACATAAAGATCTAGGGGCGGACTTTCTGCTGAAGAGGAAGCAGTCCGCTCTGGACTTAGTTCATTTTTTGAAGCTCTACATGCGTGGCGGGCTAGGTGATTTTGTCACCAAATCTAGGCGACTTTCCCGCTGACCAAGGAGGCGATCCGCTCTGGACTTAGTTTATTTTTTAAAGTCTACATACCGTGGTCCGGCTAGGTGATTTTTTTATTACACAAGATCAGGGACGACTTTCCGCTGAAGTAGGAAGCGGCCGCTCTGGACTTAGTTCATTTTTGAAAGTCTACATGCCGTGGCCGGCTAGGTGACTTTTCAACATCACAATCACCAAAAGATCTAGGGACGACTTTCCGTTTGACAAGGAAGCGATTCCGCTCTGGACTTAGTTTTTTTTTTGAACTCTGGACTTAGTCATTTTTGAGCGAGATCACTACCCTCCTATATTATACGTTCTGGTCGCGGCCCCTTTTCTATCTTTAGAGCAACTTCATAGCGATAGCCCATACTTAACCTCAACTGACTTGCGCCTGGAGCTACTGCCTACCACAGAAGGTGCAACGAAATACTACCAGAGCAACAGCCAAATAAATCTTTCAGAAATTGTCTTGATAAACAGATGTTGAAGCCTTAATCAAAAGAAAAGAACACAATTCCCCCTTGCCCCAATTCCAATACAATTACAATGTCATGCCAAAATTAAAACAACAAATTCCTCTAAGTTAGAAAAGTGTTATTAACAAGACTGAGGCCGAACATTACGGTTAAACTGCAGTGCACGCGCCTTAACAGGCGTGCGGTGGCGCCTTAGTTGCCGTCAAGTGAGGAGTCAGTTAGCCGGGTCAAGGTCAGGGGTTGCGAACGGGTAAAAGTTAGTGGTTGGGAACAGACCGATTCATGTAATAGGCCCAACACTACGGTAAACCAGCACGCGCCTTAACAGGCGTGCGGTCGCCCCTATTTTACTTCATTGAGGGTCAGTTAACCGGGTCAAGGTCCAGGGGTTGCGACCGGGTAAAGGTTAGTGGTTGGGACATATTCAATGCAATAAGGCCCAACATTACGGTAAAACATCACGCGCTTAAAAAGGCGTGCTTTCGCCCCTTAGTTACGTCAATGAGGGTCATTAGTCCGGGTCATGGTCAGGAGGGGTTGCGACCCGGGTAAAGGTTAGTGTTGGGACAGGATTCATGCAAATAGGCCCACATTACGTAAAGCAGCACGCGCCTTAAAAGGCGTGCGGTCGGCCCCTTAGTTCTGTCAAGTGAGGGGTCAGTTAGCCGTGTCAAGGTCGGGTTGCGACGGGTAAAGGTTAGTGGTTGGGACAGATTCATTGCTATAGGCCCCACATTACGGTAAAACAGCACGCGCCTTACCAGGCGCGCGGTCGCCCCTTAGTTAACCTCAAGTGAGGGGGTTCAGTTACCGTCAAGGTCGGGGTTGCGACCGCGTAAAGATTAGTGGTTGGCCGCAAACATTACGGTTATACAGCACGCGCCTTAACAGGCGTGGCGTCGCGGCCCTTAGTTACCGTCATTGATTGGGTCAGTTAGCTGGGTCAAGGTCAGGGGTATCCAACTTGCCCGGGTCAAGGTCCGAGGTTGTGACCGGTTAGAAGTTTCGGGGTTGGGACCGATCAATTGGACCCGCACATGTGCGGTAGTCTAGCAATCATTCCCCAAGACTGCCCGGTAGCTTTATAATCAATTGTGGCTACCACCGGTTTTCCGCAAAACCTATTTAGGAGTTGGGTGTTTTAAGGTTTCATATCTCATGTTTTTTAAAGAGTGCGATCATGCCTAGTTTGACAGCAACTCGCAACAGTCATTGGGTTAAGTACTGGCCATCGCTATGAGTGTTTGCCACTAAGGATCGAAAGCGGTGGCCGCGGCCAGAACGTATACGATAGGAGGGTAGTGCATCCCGGACATTTAAAAATTAACTAAGTTCCCAGAAGGTTCAGAAAAAAAGTCCAAGCGGACCGCTTCCTTGGTCAGCGAAATGTCCCCTATATCTTTTGTGAAAAGTCACCTAAGTCCGGGCCACGGTATGTAGACTTTTCAAAAATAAACTAAGGCCAGAGGCGGACCGCTTCCTTGTTCAGCGGAATTCGCCCTAGATCTTTTAGTGATCCTTTCAGTGAAAATTCACCTAGCCGGGCCACGGCATGTAGACTTTTCAAAAATGAACTAGTCCCGAGCGGACCGCTTCCTTGGTCAGGAGGTATCGTCTAGATTATTAACCCACTCTTGGTGAAAGTTATCTAGGCCGGCCACGGCAGCGAGATTTTTTCCAGCGGACCACTTCATTGGTAAACTGAAAATCACTCTAGATCTACTACGCTAACCTTGGGTGGAATGTCACAGATGCAGTGGTCAGCGGAAAGTCGCCCTAAATCTTTTGGTGAAAAGTCCACCTAGCCGGGCCACGGTATGTAGACTTTCAAAATACCTAGTCCCGAGCGGAACCGCTTCTTTGTCTTGCACCTGGAAGTGGCCGATGGACTTAAGAGGAGTGATCTCGCTGAATGCTATTTCAAAAAAACGACTAATACCAAAACATTTTCTAAGTCAGGTAGGGGGCGCCCTACTCGAAAGCTCCTCGTCAGGTTTAATCAACGTGGATATTTTTCTAGTACGGAGTTAGTACGTAAGGGATATGCATATTGATAGTTTCCTCCTCCATAGGGACTGTCACCTCTATGATGACTCACATGTCTTTGTTTTGGTAGAAAAGATGGTGATATCTGGTCTCTTATCTGTGTCAGTGATTTCTGGAGGGAACAATATTGGGTTTTTTATGTTCCTCATCCATCAGGAATATCCAGTCATTGGCCTCTTCAGAAAGGTTGGTTGGCTCTGTCTTAGGCATTGGTATAAGAACGGGATTGTCGACGATGGTTGGTACCATCACGCTGTGGCGAACTGCTATTGTAGAGATTGGATTCCGATAATCAGGTGCTATGGGTTTTCCTGATTTGCCCTCTACAACGAACGTTGCCAGACCTGTAGCGATTGCTTTCAGTGTTTAGTTATGGCGCCAGTTGTATCCTCCGCTTTGTGGTAATGATAGCTACATAGCTACAACCATTGTGAGGATGTGGAACAGTGTACATGACGATGATGAACCTACTTGGCAGAGTCCAAGATTGGTCTTTCCCCACAGCTTGAGAATTGGGCTGGATGGAAGTTGATCAGTAATTGCGTTGATGTTAAAAAATACAGCTTCTGGCGCGTCCCGAACAAACGTTTCTTTCAGGAGGTGTCGACTTGCATGACAGACTCCCTGTTCAACTACTGCCCTTGTTTTCGCACATCCGTAAAGGTACCAACATGTCTTCTCATCTACATCTTTTATTAGCCGGTGAGGCATTTTTTCCTTGTTCTTGAGACTCCTGTCTTTTGATCTGCTTTGGTTCGTCTGTACCCCAGAACCGTGTTTGCCGTAGATATGTCCTCCGGCTCACAGTCCGGGAACAATTATAACCATAGGGCAAAATCGATTCAGTTTGACTCTTCACGCAACATCGTTTTCACGCTTTATTTTCCGTTGTCGTCTTGGAGCCCCGTACTATGAACCTAGGCCGGGCAATGATTACTTTCACAACGCTCTACCCTGTCTGACTTCTGGGGCCATTTCATTTAGAAATTATATGCCGTTCTTTTCTGTTCTAATTCTTTTATACCATTCCATCCTGGCCTTTCGTCTTTTTTATTTTCCACTTCATTTTCTGTAGGAGTGTTCTGTGTACCTCCATCTTTAGAGTATTTGTTTAGATGGTATTAGTTACTTACTTGCATACATTTGACTGATGTGGTTAGCCTTTTCTGTTTTCAGGCCATAATTTTTCCTGGCCTATATCATAGCACTGGTGGTGGTAGATCTGCTTATATCGGCCCATTGCTTCAGGTATTTGGTCAAGTAGCTTCCAGACTTTCGACGAAGGAAATTGGGAAGTTATAGATGTGAACTCCCACACGTCCAGGTTGGTACAATAGCATTATTGTATAGCCATAGCTTCATATGCCCATTCAGGGTTGACTTGAGTTGGTTGTTTGAAGCATTCCCGTCAGCTTTGTGCATACCTTGTCTCTGATGTTATTGTCCTTCAGGTCGTTATAGATCAGCTTCCCGAGGAACCGCATGGGTTGACTATGGATATAAGCAATCTGCTGTCCGTCTATTTCTAGGCCAGGATGGTATGCCACATACTGCGTTTTGTGTCGCTTTTGTTCTGCGTTGGGGACAAACCTCTTCATGGCATGAGAATTGCATTTGCTTGGTTTGGCTTTCATGGTCCGTGTCCACTTGAGGAAGTTATTCACTGTATTTAAAAGTTCTTGGCATCCTTCTGGACTTCTAGCTACGAGAGTCAGGTCATCTGCGTATATGCTTTGGCAGATGATATGATGTCAGATCCACTCATGCAGTACCCGAGGTGTTTGGACTGGTTTAGAAGATCAAGACACAGATTGAAGACGGCCAGAAACAGGAGAGTGGGCAGCCTTGGAAGACTCCTATCATGCACTGTATCCAGTCAGTTAGTTGCCTATTCAGTTGTTTTGACACATATGAACAGCTCATCATAGTAAAGCGAACTGTACGAGGTTGTGTGGTACAGTAACCGTATGCATTTTGCAGGTCCAGCCATGTTGTCACAATTGGTTTACCATTCTTTTTGGCATCTTGGAGCATTTCAGTTAGTGCTTCTCTGTGTTCCACACATCCTGATATTTTCTCCATGAAAACCTTCTGAATGGATTGGTCGATAAAGTTGTTTTCTGTCAGGTAGTTGATGGTTCTTTGAGCGAGAATACCCATTCCGAGGTTACCACTATCTTCAGTGTGATGGGCCTGAAGCAGGAGGGATCACTAGTGTTCTCCTCTTTGGATATAAGGGTGGTTTCTCCCGTTCTCCAGCTCACAGGTATTGCGGCTGTTCTCCATATATTGCAAATAGCTTCATGTAGTAGCCGGGTTGTTCTAGGGCATTTCTTCCACACTAGGTATGGGATGCGATTGGTACCTGGAGCACTGGCATTTCTTCTTTTCTGAAGATAGCTGTTTAACTCTATTAATTAATTTGCATAATAGAAAGCGCTCATTATAGCCTAATGAATTATTCAATTTTCCCCATATGGTTCAATCTAGTCAAAGATGTGTTTGGAATTACATAATCCCCAATGTAAAGTTAAATAACCCCCTACTGACTCATATTTTTACACCCCATCCCCCCACACACAATTAGGTACATATACATATGATTTACTGCTGATATTTTATTAAGAAATGTCCTGATAGGTGCGTGGTTTACTGAATAATACATTTAACATGACCTCTTCCATATTTGCCACGGTAGAAAATCACGGCTCATAAATGTTTGTAGGCCCTAGCGTACCCTATCCCTAAAACTAATCCATAACCCTAACCCAATCCTTCACCATAATCTCAACCCTATATCACTCCAACCCTCACACTAACCTAACCCTTGTTGCCCTCCTAATCAATAAAGGGGACCTTTCAATGGGAGCTATATTGTACCAATGCATATAACGTATAAATTGCTTCCGAAATCGGATACCTTGCTAAACGGACGCGGGATCTCATCTTCATAGGGTTTATGTAGACTCAGCTTCCAGTCTGCCTGATGATATAAATGTCAGTCAGACTGGGTTTTACGGCCATTGAACAAGTGGCGAAAGAGGACCTATCAGAAAAAAATCTTGTATATTTATACAATTGCCACAATACCTGTGCGATCTTCTTCTTGTATTCCTCTCATCCTTTGTATCTAAGTAAACCGGCACTGGAATTGTGACATATTTAACAAGTTTTGTGCACGCAAACTCCCAAGTCGAATGATCAAACGTGTTGTTGCTCTGAAACAGCAGTTCTCCAGTGTTGCTAACAAAAATTCAAGGCGTGGACCCGCGCGGCAGTGATGGGGAAAATATAGCCCAATCATTGGTTTCTATTGTTACAAAAACACAGCTCCACCGAGTCTTGCCGAAAATGGCACTTTGAGCGCACTATTTGATGGTCAAAAGTAACCCAATTGGGCGTGTAAAGCGATCAAAGCAACCTCAACAGCTGCGGCGACATGTGTGATCTCAGCTGAGTCTCTCCATCGTTTGACATATAACGCACGGAAGGTACCTTGTGCTGTGAGCAGCGCGATGGATTGTGTTGCAAAGAGGCTGCATATGTGACGTCAAACTTATCAACGATAAACAAAATGTCCGGCGTGTCTGCAATATTGTTGTGTTTTGTTACTGCTCAAAACTTCACGAATTTACACTACCACTGAGTCCAGCAAAATTAATTCTAAGGACTTTTTAACCCAGTGGAGAGTCCATATATTGCACCAAAGGAGAAATTTGGAAGGTAATGTCTCAAAATGTTGGGTAAAATGAACTTTCTAAATTTTAGAAAGTTCTCACTGAATGGCTAGGGTTTATGTGGGTACTTTTGGCTTTACAAGATCGTATTCACGTCTACTATTACATACATGCTTGTTCCAAAATGCCCAAAAGCCTGATTTTTAATTGTAGTATTGTCCATAAAATCACAAATAATGCCTGAACACGTGCACTGCACTACACATCAACAGCACGTTATTTTCCACTTCCCTTCTCCTCTGCCGAATTCCCGGGTACCTCGGCAGTTCCGAGAGGAGGGAAGTTCGGCACCCGGGTATTTCGGCACCCGGGTGTTTTCGGCACAACACATATTTTTTTTATCAGAGTGAGTTAGTTTGGGTGGCAAATTGGTCATATGCTGAACCTCTTTCTTTCTTTTTTAATCATTGAAATGTTAATATCATTAGGTTTATATTAAGTTTGTATTGTATTTCATTAATTTATAGATTAAAAAACTGGATTTGTGTGGTGTGTTTTGTGTTATTTTGTACAGCGCTTAGATACTTTGTTGTAGCGCATTATAAGTTACAATAATTATTATTATGTGCAATGGCAGCCTCTAGAACGAAACCACTTCGTGCTCAATTCTACACAATTTTGAAGACAAAACTCAAATTTTACATCTCCTTTATTACAGGTTGTCATACTTTGAATATTCCCTTTGATACTGAGATCAATACAGCTTAATTGACGTCGGTCCTGATTTAACATTTTCAGGCTTTCTTTCAAATTTCCCCCATTGCCATTTCAGAAGTAACCACTCTAAAGCTCGCGCGAGCAATAAAGATCAGCGCTGCGGTGCTGAGGCGAGTTTCGGAACTGGCTCAACGTTGCCTGAGGCGAACAATGGGGCACGATTTTGTTTCAGTTTGTGCCGGCGAAGATTATGTTTTCAGCAGGTTATACTTGGATTTGGAATTCCCGACCATGGAGTTTTTCTTCGGACCAAGTTTAAAGGCTGACTCGGAGATCCCCCGAGGATGGCGCCCTCAATTTTCCAATAAATGTTGCACATACATAATTTCTTGTCCACATACTAATCACTGTGTGAAGTAGTTAAGCTCAAATCGATGTCTTTTATATAGAAAATCACGATATTGTTATAAAATTGCAGATCGTGAATTTTTATTATATTACAGTATCCAATGGTACTGTTATACTATACATAAATGGTTGCTGCATCAAAACGGAAAATCCGATTCACCTCAAACCTTGGAATAGTAAAAAGAATCATTTTGATGGCCCAAAACATTATGAGGTAGCATTATATGACTGTTTTAGGGTGATCGAATGCTTGAGGTTAAAGCCTTCTTTCTGGTATTGACACAACACCTGCAAAATTCAAACAAGCTAGCATTATTGAAACAAGCAAAAGAAACGGAAAAGAATCCTTATAGTTTTCAAAGTTGTGAGTTTTAAAAATTTGAGTCTTCGTAACTTGAATCTTCGTATGATTAGCTATGATTGACCCCCCCGGACTCAGCGCGGAAATGACCCCTTATGACCGACAGACATCTGTTTTACTAGAAAGTTACTTTTCAACTTCAACACTAAAACATATTTCGCTTACCTGGAACGTTTTGGCTTGTCCGACTAGCGTCTTCAGCAGCTGGTGGTGCGTGATGGTACTTCCTGACCACTGATAGACGTCAAAGGTCAGAAATACCTTTCAAACACAACTAAATGAGCCTTGTGCACAAGTGATCTAAATTTTATATAATAAAACAGATTTAATGATCTTTAATTGGTTTGGTTCAAGAATTTGGTATGTCCAAAACAAAATTACATAAAATTACACACAATATTTAAGATTATAATAGTTTTAAGAGTTTACTATTGTGCTGTGTTGAAAGCGTTGCAGTTCAACGATGATATGTCCTCACAGCGAAGACTTCAAAATTACAGCATGCAAAGTCACACTTAAAATCCTCAGGTAATATTCCATGGGAATCTCTCAGTCCTGAAGAAAACATTTGTCCTGCAGTTCAAGACGACAAGATTAAATAAGTCCCTCGACGACACTAATATTCCACAGTATATCAGTCCAAGATAATCACCACGATTTCTATCTGTCCACAATTTGGAATCCTATTTTGATTACCAGCACTTTTGGCTTCAAAGACGACAGTAGAATAATTACAGCGACTCCGCACACATGGAATTATAAATCCTGGCACTAGGTACTTTTCGGTCTGCTACTCATTGCAGATTAAAACTAGCTATAACTTCTAGCTACTTGCTACTGGTGCCTGCTGGCCCGAGACTTTACTCAAATCTCCATTATATATTGACTTCACAAAGTTCCCAAGTCTTAAAATAGATATTACCATAGCATCATGCATAAACAGAACCTTGCACTAGCTGACCAATTGGATTTCACATAAATTACATCATCTGAATTACATCACTTCACATATATAACTTTATGGGGGAATCCCCAGATCATGCAGTGTTTTGATCTTAAAGCATTTACAAGTTGACTCAGTTTCTAAGTTTACTTACATCTTGGGGAATTCCCACTTCCCCTATTGTGCAATCTAACAGGCGCACCTTGCGCAAACAACACTAGGGGAATCCCTTACTCTCCTTTTTTATCATGAACAAAGTACTTTTCCCGTGAGAATTGTTTTCTCAAATAAAATTGAGAAAATAATATTTTAATCAAAATTTTTAGGGTAATATAACAATAGGATAACCTTTCAGATATGACATCATAAAACTCAAGGATGACGTCATAAGATGTTAAGATGCTGCAATGCCCTCTCAAATTGGATCTAAGTCCAGTCCTCTGTCGCGATTTAATTTAGTTTTATGTGTAAAGCTTCAAGAATTCTCCTGGAAAATTGTTGGCTCCCACTCAAACACTTTGACATTTTCCCAATCGATCTGGTGGCCTTTGCTCCATATGACAAGTTCTGTGACAGCGGATTTGGAGCTGCTAGCTGTGGACTTATGTTCATTATGCCTTTTCTCTAACTTTCTGGCAGACTCCTTTATACACGCTATGACAGTCCGAGAGCTTCCGAGCAAGAAATCTCGTAAACAACACCAGATTGTTTATTGGATTCTGTCTTGCCTTAGGTGCAACTAATGCCCTTCTAAGCGTATTTGCCGGTTTAAAGGTCATAGATAACCCCGCCCTGCGTAGTTTTTCAGCGAAACCTATCTACATAAGGTAAGGTGACAAAACCCCTATTTACCGTGCCCGTTTCTCGAGGCGTAGATGCAGAGCCTGGTTCCTTGGGTTGTCCGCGAATGATGGTCTAGTTTGAGTAACCACAGAGGACTGGAGCGGAAAGTTGTAAGATCGTACGCGGAAATTCAACAAATTGGTCGTTGGAAATTCTTGGCCAGGATAATGTGACTTTACGAGAGCACACCACTAAATCACTCTGCATTTTGTGTAATGTTGGGCAGTTCCGCTCAAACATACCATGGACTGTAAGCAAAATTGATGTGGCATGGTGCATAGATATCGTTGATTGTTAAATGTTAATATTTAAATGAATAATATGGACAATGTTCTATACTTGGAATATCCGAAAATAAATAAATTTGGCCTTCAAAGAAATTAGGCCTTCGGAAATACTCCTTGCTCGGATACAACTATGGTGTTTAAAAAAGTGGTGCGCTATTCACACGCCTGCATCTCGAATTCTATCCTGTATCGGTATCAAATTACTAACTTTGATTCAAGAATATTGGCAGTACCATGTCTCTGGAATTTACCTTTGACCCGTAGAAATGCGGCACCACAGCTTTTATATTTTGCTTGCGACACACATATAACAACCGTACGTTGTGGCATTCAGCCTGGTAAACCTTTATGCTTGTCACGTTACTATCTCTTTGGATTCAAAGGTGATGTTATAATCATGGCAGGTGTCCATAATGGGATTATAATTCAGTAATCCCCCAAATAATGACAGACTGCGTTTCTACTTCGATATTGTCTTTCTTATCTTTTATAACCAAAAGAGACAAGAGACAATATATAATGATGAAAGGAAATAGGGCTAGACGTATATAAGTGAATGCTAACTTGAGTTGATGTAGGCATGAATGAATAGAGCACCCCCACAATCATATGAAAGCACGCAGAGATCTCCGCCATTCACAGTGGTCCTGAAATGTAATGCTTTTGTTCACTGACATACGTAGGATAGGGGGAACAGGGACAATAATGATGTATCCTCATAATGAGTTCTTTTTGTCAATTGAAATACTCATCTTACAATATACGTTCCCCTTTCAATGAGACGCTTTGAATACAATTTCTATTTACAGATGTAAAACTACTTTCTACGAATTATGACGGTAACGAAGGTGATGTCGATACCGGTATTTCTAATGTGGTAAGTAAATTAATGCTATAAAATGCTTTTCTTATATCTCAAACGTCCCTTAACTGCATTCAAATGCACTCTTGAAAACAAATCACGGAGCGGACCCCTGCCTTGGGTTAGGGGGAAATTGCGCCAGATCTAGCAAGACAATAACGCTAGCTCCTTTTTTTGCGGTGTTCGTCAGATTTCCTCTAGGGACGTTAGGGTATACATATGCGAAAGTTTTGATATTATTCAGCCTTATTTTAACGTACGAAAATTAAAAACATAATAATGTCTTGTTCACAGGGAATCTGTCGGGTAATATTGGTATTATTCATTGTCAAAAATTCAATATTTGTGCTCCATTAAAGTGCTGGAGGAATTTTATGTTAAAGGTAGTTAAACAAGTGTTTTAGGGTATTTAGAGGGTGCTGAATACGAAAATGGTTCTTACCAAATGCGCCGTGCCGTTTTCACCTTTAGCATTCGAAAAAAGAAGATGGCCGCCATTTCAACGCGATTTGTGCTAAAACGTGGGTTAAGGCAACATAGTGGTTAGGAAGTGGTGGCAATACCCATATTTATGACATTGAGGATTTCATATTGGCTATTTCAGAACTTGTACCTACTTTGGGTTTGCTGCCATTTTGAAGTTCAAGATGGCCGCCATATTGTTAGGATCAGCTATCCAACACCTTTCATGTTATAGACAGAGACATGCAGAAGCCTTTCTTGAAGCGGGTTTTCTCCGAAAGGTCTCGCCAGGGGTGTCAGCCCACGGGGCAAACCATATAACAGGCCTTCATCCTCTGGGTTCACAGAAGCCATGGGGACAGAGATGCTCTTTTCATAGAGGACATAATTTCTGCCCATATCATGAGCAAACTACCAGCTCTCAGGACTTCCAAACCCATGACAAGTCCAAAAAGTCCTACAATCACAAACAAAACCCGCCAAAAATATAGTTCATAAGCCAGTTTCTGTACGGGCCTTAAAATTCGAGTTTGTTGCACCCACCTGGTGATTAATTTTCCAATATATCACCTTAAAGGGGGTGTCCCCCTGACTAGAATTAGGTATGTTTCCGCTCCGAAATGTTGCACATTAGCGCGTACTGCCTATTTCAAAATGGCCACCATTGTTTTATGAAAAACTGCTATTGTATTTTTCGTTATAGATAAGAACTTTGTCTAGGACTAAACGAAATGAAGTTTTACCTTCCGAAAGGGGGCTTAAACATTTAAGTGTCCAATATGGCCGCCGGAAGGAGGCATGTTTTTGTTAACATGTAACTAAAATGCCAAATTGATGGGGTTAGAATGCGAGGAATATTTTGAGAGCACCAAAAAGAGAATTGGTGACATTGGTATATTGCGGACATGATCTTAACTCATGATGGCGGCGGTTATACCCACTCCGGGGGACATAAATCAAGAAGAAAAACGCCCCTGCACATCTTTTTCGACATAATAAGAACCATAACGAAAACTATTGATAACATTTTTCCGCAATCTTCTCTCGTACTTCTGGACAATTGCAGACCACTCAACACTAGTTGACGCTGATAAGGAAGATGATCTCGGCAGTAGAGAGGGAGAAGGAGCTGGTGGTACAAGTCAGAAACAAAGATAGCACTTGATGTGCTCGAAAGAAAGTTAGGTCACCATATTTAAATTTTCCTTCTACATATAGAC
This sequence comes from Ophioderma brevispina, assembly GCA_023653785.1. NCBI lineage: Eukaryota > Metazoa > Echinodermata > Ophiuroidea > Amphilepidida > Ophiodermatidae > Ophioderma > Ophioderma brevispina. The sequence continues at coordinate 60,284 of JAMKCH010039131.1, forward strand.
AACTTTTTCACTTCTTCATAAGCATAGTTTTTATTTTTACTGGGAAACACCTATGACGTCACTGAGTAGTCCTTAAATACAGTCCACACCATTTATTATGATTTTATTGTATTAAGTTGATATGAACTGTTGTCTTCCTATGAGCTATTATAGAGTCAGTTTAAACTATGTTATATAGCCCAAGTAGTAATCAGCTATTGTGACAGCACTCTCTTGGACATGTCAATACCCCACTTTAATATTTTTTACATCTTGGAATTGATTTAGGGGCATTATTAGAAAGTGGTGTTTAATAACACCGAAAATATGGTTAAGGCTGCTTTTCTTCCTGATTTACGTACTCTAGAGCGAATATAATCAACGCCATCTTTAAAAAACAAGCCTGTACGTAAAATATAAATGCCATAAATTCTTTTTCGAGCTCCCAAAATATCACCCAGGTTCTTATTTCAACAATTTGCCATTTTAAGTTCAGTTAGCAAAATATGCCCATTCGGCGGCCATCTTGGACGCCTAGATGTGTAAGCCCCCTCTAGGAAATTAACAACTTGATATCGCGTAGTCGTGGATATATTTTCTATCTGTAATGAAATTATAATGGCGGTTTTACATAAAACAATAGCGGCCATTTTGAAATGGGCAGAACACGCTAACGTGTAGCTTTTCTGAGCGGAAACATACCTCATCCTTGTCAGGGGGACATCCCCTTCAAGGTGATATATGGGAAAATTAATCACCAGTTGGGTGCAACGAACGGAAAATCCAATGATGGCAGCTCATGGACTAATAGGGGCATTTAACATTCAGGCCAGAGGGTCTCGGGGACAATTCGGTAAGCGGTTATGGTAAATGGTACGCAGGCCATACACAGTTTTGTCTTCCGGCATGGGAAGCATTAACATCCGATTCATGGATCTTGCCAACCATAACCAGTTATCGAGGAGGTCAGACCGGTCTTAAAACTGAAATTTCAGAATCACTTAAGCAAAACAGAGCTGGAATCCATTCAGTTGTCAAAGCGTCTGGTGTAATCAGAAGATTATATGATCACTATCGCTTTGAAGGACTTTCTCCCCTTCAGAAGAAAAACTGACTTTAGTAAAGAAGTCGTGTGTTCAATTTGTAAAAAAAAAAACAACAAACAAACAGCAGCCAAGAACTGGTCAGTGTGGCATGGTAGGACAAATTGGAGCAACGGCGGAAGATGTTTTCCAGCCCCGATCGATGTCAGCGCGCTGCAAAACGCTTTGATTCGATCTGTGAGAAATGACCCGTTATATTGAGGTGTCATGCAGTTGTCACAAGAGAGCCTTTAAGAATTGAACTGGTGGAAAATGTATTTTAGACAAAACGGAATTGGAAGTTGATAGTAATTCCACATACAGAACTGACCGTCATGTCAGATGTCTCTCTCCAAGGTTGTGCAGCTCACTGTCAACAGATACGGGGACGGTGGTCCAAAGAGTAGCAAGAATATCACATATTATTTAGAACTGTTGACTGCCTTTCTTGCTCTAAAAGCATATGCAAAAGGCATTCATCACTGCAACATTATGATGCTGAAGTTGATAAATACAACGGCCCTATATCCCATAAATCCTTAAATGCAATTTTTGCCACTTTTCAAAAATCACGGAGCGGACCCCTACTTTGTGTTTACAGGGGAAAGTGGTCCTAGATCTAACAAACAAATACCGCTACCTCTTTTTTTGCGGTGATCGTTAGGTTGCTAGTCATTTTCCTCTGGGGACGTAAGGGATATATTTGAAAGGATTCAATCTCAACACTCTTTACCGGATAACCAGGTCTGCTTTGTTTCTGCCAGCGAGAAGGAACAAAACGTAGAACACTCTTGGAGCTGACAAAAACTGATATCAATACTATTCAAAGATGACTGATGTGGCAAGGGATAAAATCAAGACTACCTTCAGAGCCAACATCTTTTCAGAAAGATTTTCCCAAGGCCGCAAGTCGCGGAGAAAATTTACCACCGGTTCCACTTTCCACGTTATACTGAATATCTAGGTGTAGGAGGGTTGCGATTAAAAACCTTTCATCAATCTAGACATCAGCAAATTTTCTGCAACTGGTCTGGTTTTCCCTCTATTGGGTCGTGATCTTTACACATTTATAACGGTCGTTATTTGGGGTTCAGCTTTGTTAACTCCATATAAGGCCCGTTATTTGGGGTTCAGCTTTTGCTAACTCCAGATAAGGAGTGTTAACTCAAGATAAGGACTGTTATTTGGGGTTCAGCTTTGTTAACCCTAGATAAGGGCCGTTATTTGGAGTTAAGCTTTGTTATCTCCAGATAAGGCGCGTTATTTAGGGTTCAGCTTTTGCTAACCCTAGATAAGGAGTGTTAACTGCAGATAAGGTGCGTTATTTGGGGTTCAGCTTTCTTATCAGGAGATAAGGGTGCCTCATCTCGAGATAAGAGACCTTATCCCGAGATAAGCTTTGTTAACCCAGATAAGGGTCGTTATTTGGGGTTCAGCTCTGTTATCTCGAGATAAGATTTGTTAACTTAAGATAACGCGCGTTATTTTGGGGTCCAGCTTTGTTAACCCAGATAAGACACGTTATTTGGGGTTCAGCTCTGCTATCTCCAGTTAACGAAGCGTTATCTCCAGTTAACGGAGTGTTATTTGGAGATAAGGCTTCCTTATCTAGGGATTAGGAAAAGTGATACACTTGTGCTTCCATAAGCGTGCAGCGATATTGTTCAATGTATACAAATGTTGATAAAAACAGCTTCAGCATTAAGAATATCCTTAGGTTCTGAAATTTTATCACCATCAACAATCAATTTTCGAAGAACTTTTTGCTCAGAGTGTTTTTTTTTTCTAAATTAAGAAAATACCTGCTACTCTTTTCCCCGTCTTCAACCCATTGAGCTTTGGCACGTATTAAAAAAACATCTTTTTATGATAAAATATTTAATGTTTTCAAAATATTGACAATCCCCATACCATTATTTGCGGTGATTGGAACTTAACACAAAATTCTGAATTAGATAATTACAATTATTTACATGTAAATAATCCAAAAGCCAGAGATACAGTTTTAATCTTAAAAGAAGAATACGATATGATTGACCCCTGGAGAAATGAAAATCCTGAAATTAGAAGGTTCACCTGGCGCAGAAATCATCCAATTAAACAAGCCAGGTTAGATTTTTCCTTGTATCAAAAGAACTGTCATCTCTTATGACGCGCATTGAAATAGAACCGGGCTACAGAACAGATCACTCAATAATTACTATGAACTTGAATACTAAAAATGATAATAGAGGTAGAGGATATTGGAAATTCAATAATTCGCTTTTGTCAGATACTGATTATATTAAGTTGGTTAAGGAAAAAATAACTGAAATTAAAAGACAATATGCAGCTTACCCATATGTTCCAGAATCTATAGATCGAATTCCAATAAGTGAAATCCAATTTCAAATTAATGATCAATTATTTTTCGAAGTTCTATGTATGGAAATTAGATCGCTTACTATATCACATTCCATAAGAAAGAAAGCCAACAGGCAAAAAGTGGAAAGACGTTTAGAAGAAGAGGTAAAACAGCTTGAAATACAAACTAATTCAAACCCCAACTTATTGAATGAGTTGAAAGAAAAACAAGATCAGCTGATAACTTTGAGAAATGATAAAATTGAGGGACAAATGATAAGAACTAAAGCAAATTTAATTGAAAAGGGTGAAAAGCCAACAAAATTTTTCTTAATCTCGAAAAAAAGAATCAAATTGACAAACAATTAAATCTCTTACTTTAGAAAATCTGTACAGTAATAAAAATAACATAGATCAGAATTTAATTGATGATATAAAAAACAAAATACAAATAAAACCCTTAAACAGAAACCAATCAACAACATTAGAAACTCAATTATGCCGAGGTCTTGAATACCTTAAAATCGATGAAAAATGGAAAAAGCCCAGGTTCAGGTGGTTTCACCGTGGAATGTTTCAAATTCTTTTGGAAAGACATATCTTTTTTCATCATAAATTGACTAAATTATGCTTTTGAAACACAGAAATTGTCTTTTAACCAGAGATTAGGAATTGTTACTTTAATCCCAAAAGGTGAAAAATCTAGGCATATTTGAAAAATTGGCGTCCAATATCTTTACTCAATGTAATCTATAAGCTTGCCTCTGGCACCATCGCAAATCGTATAAAACAAATACTACCTCACATTATTCACGAAGACCAAAAAGGATTTATGACAGGTAGATATATAGGAAAAAATATAAGAACCATATATGACATACTACATTTAACCGAAGTAGGAAACATTCCTGGTATCATTTTACTGTTGGATTTCGAAAAAGCTTTTGACTCAGTTTTTCATGATTTCATTTTTCATATATTAGATATTTTTAATTTTGGGCCCTCAATAAAAAGATGGGTAAAACTATTTTATACGGACAGTCTTTCTTCAATTCTTGTTAACGATCACCTTTCCCGCAGATTTCAAATTAAAAGAGGATGTAGGTAAGGGGACGCCCTCTCTCCATATATTTTCCTTTTGTGTGCAGAAATATTATCCGCAATGATAAGGCAAAATAAATCTATTAAATGCATTAAATTAGCAGGTTTCGAAGCGAAAATAACTCAATATGCTGATGATACAACAGTGTTTCTGGATGGATCTGAAGAATCATTGACAACCAAAATTAATACATTAGACCAATATTATTTGATATCGGGCTTAAAAATAAACGACTCAAAAACAAAGGTTATCTGGATTGGTAGCAGTAAATACAGCACTTACAGAATTAAAACAAGGAAAAAGCTATGCTGGATTAACAATGATTCTTTTTCCTGTTTGGGTGTTGACTTTTCATTGGGACTTCAAGAAATACCTAATTTAAACTTCAAACGTGTTTTTGATTCTGTTAAAAAACAAATGAATTATTGGTGTAAAAGAAATATAACTGTGTTGGGAAGGATTACCGTAGTCAAATCAATTTTCATTCCACAATTTAATCACTTAATACTTTCTCTCCCTCATCCGTCCGATGCCCTTTTAAAAGAGCTATAGCAGGTAATATATGAATTTATTTGGAGGGCAAAACAAGATAAGATAAAGCGGAAACAAATGGAAAATGTTTATATGAAAGGTGGTACAAAAATGGCCAACATTGAAGCCTTTTTTGCATCATTAAAAATCACTTGGATAAGACGCCTCTTAAATAGTACATTAGATCAAAAATGTACTAGAACTTTTCAAAAAATGTACGGGTATAACGAATAATACTAACTTAATGTACGGGGAAAGTTATCTCAAGTCCAAAGCAGCTAGCACTACAAACATGTTCTGGAAAGATGTACTAAATGCCTGGGCTCTGTATAAACATGCTGTTAAAATTGATAATGTACGAGATATAAAAACTCAACTACTTTGGAAAAACGATGATATAAAAATAGGTAATAAAACAATATATTTAAGGCATGGGATGAAAAAGGCATTCGTTTTATCAATGACTGTCTAAACAAAAAAGGTCAACTATTAACAAGAAACGAGATTGCCTCACAATTCAACCTTCCGATTGACTTTGTTCTTTTTGAAAATATACGCAAATCAATTTCAAATATTCTGGATACTCTACCCAAAATGTCCGACACAGACCATCTTCGATGTCCTTTTCGGCCTTCCCATATTAATATATTATTGAAAGATACAAAAGGTTGCCAAAAATATATGAGATAATTAACCGCCAATTTGTAGAAGATAACCTTGCTAAAAACATAAATGGGAGCAAAAGATGAACGTTCAAATACCGACAGAAAAGTGGTTGGATTTTAACGTCCTCCCTTTCAAAACATTAGTGGAAACAAAAATCAATTGGTTCCAGTATCGTATTATAAACAGAATATTGGGTACAAACTCTTCTCTTTTTATTATGAATATGCGTGAAATAACTTATGTAGTTTTTGTAAAGAAACCGAAGAAACAATACAACATTTATTTCTGAACTGTGATAAAGTGGTGAAAGTTTGGAAAGACTTCACTGATAGTCTACAAATAAACTGTCGTTTGTCTTTAGTTCTCAACAAAGAAAATATCATTTTTGGATGTCTTCCAATTTACCAAAACAAAGCTTTAGATACCATAATTATGTGGATAAAATGGAATATATATAAACATAAATTACTCGAAAAAATACCAACATTTAATAATAGGAAAAAGGAGCTGAAAGCAAAATATGAATTGGAAAAATCGATCCACTGCACAAACTTAAGAAATGAAGTGTTTGATAAAACTTGGGGCAAGTATTTGAAAAGTACTATGTGAATGTAGAATGTAAGTGTGTTACACTGAATTCTGTTATGTGATATTTTCTGGGTCTGGTGGGTCTTTTCTGTATGTTTTTTCTACTCTTCCCACCAGATCAAGTACAGGCAATAAAAGACTATTAAAAAAAAACCATGCGCTTTTTCATCATAAATACTTTCGAGAACTTTCTCTTTTTCTTTCAGCTGATGAAGTTTAACATCATTTCGATGACGTTTGTACTGCATACCAAGGGAATTTACTTCCTTTACCAGTTCCTTAATCCTGTTTTCAGTAATCCTTTTCTTCCTGGATCCAAATTGAATGGAACTGGCCCTAACATTAATTTAATCATTTCCCAGTTAATGTTTGGGTCATGTCCATGGCACTCCTGAACTGTTTTTCCAATAATATTCTTAATCTGATTAACATAGTTACTATCCTTTAAGAGACTTGTATTTAACTTCCAAAAGTCTGGGCCTCGAGAAGTATGTGGACTCATTTTAATTGATACCAGTGAGTGATCGCTTTTAAAACCATATGAAATCTCAGACACTTCAATTCTGCTATGGAATGGTTTTGAAACCAAAAAATAATCTAGACGACACATATAGGTGGTATTGTGGACGATTTCCATGTGTAATTTTTAATGTTAATATGTTGATGTCGCCAAATATCGCATAAGTCTAAACTATGAATATAATTGTTAATGCACATTCTAGATCGAATGTTCGTATTTTCTCTACCTCCGTATTTATCCATGGCTAGGTTCAGAACCACATTAAAATCACCCCCTATTATATAAAATTCACTGAACTTCCCCAATTCCTTGAATACAGTATCAAAAAATGCAGGATTATCATTGTTTGGTCCATATATATTATATAAAGTAAAAACCTCATCGTTAAATTTTATTTGATATATAAGCAATCCGCCATTGTTGTCATGAAATTATTTTACAAGCTGAATATGTGGTAAATTATGAAATAGAATGCATACCCATGTACTCCTAGATGGCCGAACACACATCGATCATTCCATTCCTTCCTCAATAAGTTTTCTGTTAAACTTGTACTGTGTGTTTCTTGTAAAAATTTTAATTTAACCAAGTAAACACTGACTGTCTTTTCTTATTATACCAAGACCACGAGTATTTAAACTGCCAATTTTAATCTTCATTAATATAGTAGTATACAGCTGTGCTTTCTAAAAGCTCACTGTTTACAAATATATGTTTTCAAATATCCACACTGGAATTAAACAAAAGCCCATTAAACAGGTAAATACTGGCAGAACATTGATAATCACACACTACAATAACAAAACACAGAACACATCTTTACACATTTAAGGTTCGGTATGACGAGCCTTTCTTCTCGCTGTCCATGCACCAGTAACTCCAGTATTTCTTTTACAGGTGCTCAAAATAAGTTCCCATACCTTCTTAGAACACCATCCAAAGCCAGCCTTGTCTCTTTGTATCTTGTTCAAAAACCTCAGGCAAGCAACAAAAGGGTGGAAATGTCCACCGTCGTTCTCTTGTCCACTTGATGATTTGATGGTATTTGATGATGCAAAGAGATATATTGTCGGTTGAAATTTTATTTTCTTATAATAATTTTTTCTGAGTATCTCTGCATTAAACGTTCACTCTTCTCGGTCGTTGAACACTCTAAGTTGTAGTCTGCTATATTCAACTCCGGGTACATGAAAGACTGCCAAGACAGTCGATTTTTCTAGGCACAATTTCTATATTATTATGGATAACTTCCCTCCCTTGTGTGTGACATACGCCCGATACTCGTCTTTTACCAAATCGTGGAATATCAGTATACTTGGATAAAACAACAGCTCTTACTGGCTCAGAGTCGCAGCTTTGTTGAATTTGTGAAAACATTCACAAAGGTGGTTTCATCTTTGGTAAGCCGAATTGGCTTTTGGATATTCTTAAAGAGACATGAGGACATTTCCAGAGAGAAGATCCCTCAATTTTGTTTTCGAACCCAGGTTTTTTGCATATTTGGAATGCTTACCAATATATTAGATCACACCTGAAGTGAATAAGCTGAATACGCCGTCTTAATGTAATAAGATGATGATGCATGGTTTCCTATAGGGACGATTAGGATAGTAGGCAAGTTCAAAACAAGGTTTGCGGTTTTCTTCGTGCTTGTTTTGTCCAATAAACCTTCGAAACTTCTCGGTACGTGGTCTACTGGTATACAACCGATCAAGTGCAATTTGAGAAAAATTTGTATCCTAAAAAAGTCTCCTCCTGTCACTTTAATAGGAATAGTGTTGATAGAGATATATTCAAGGCCCATTCCACTCGCGGGGCAGCGACTTCAGCCTCGGTCAAGTTGGGTGTATCAATGAAGGATATCTTGTCTACAGCAGAGTAGTCCTTTAGTTCAACCTTTATTACTTCCTGCTACAGATCATCAGCAAATTCAATGGTAGTCCGGTCATTATTAGATTCAGCTCAAAAATCATCGATTAAGTTGAGGTCAAAATGATGCTCTGAGCATTTGAAATTTATTGTAACTTTAAGGATTTGTAAAATTGTTCAATTGTTGTCAGGATTCCAGTTCATGAGTTTAATTTAATTTTCCTAACCCACTGGTTGATAAATTGTTTGCAACCCACTCCTAAAATACCAAAACATTTTAAAAGAAGACGTTGCATGGTTAGAGGTCATGGCAAAAACTATGGCAAATCGACTGAAACTTTTCCTCAATGATCTTATCCATGAAGATCAAAATGGTTTTTTTAGAGGTCGGAATATCATTGATTTAATAGATTTTCAAAAGCAAAGGATATCCCTGGCTCAATTATATTATTGGATATTGAAAAAGCATTCGATAGTGTTTTTTTTTTGAGGTTTTAAATCGTTTCAATTTGGGGACAAATTTTATTCGGTGGGTGAAAACCTTCTATAACTCTAGGAAGAACTATGTCATTATTAATGGTTTTCTTAGCAGTCCGATTAATATGTCTCGACGTGGCATTTTCAGGGTTGCCCCATCTCTCCTTTTTTGTTTCTTTTCGCTATTGAAATTTTAACAATTGCGATTAGTAATAATGAACGCATAAAAGGGATTACAGTTGGTGACTCTGAAAAGAAAATTGGTTTACTTGCTGATGATACTACTTGTTTTTTACAGGGAGATTTGGAGTCATTTCAATCTCTTTTCAATATTCTTGATAAATTTGCATTTATCTCGGGTTGTAAAGTTAATTTATCAGAATCGAAGGCAATTCATATTGGACGTTTAAAGGGCAGCATGTTCCATCCATTCGAAAATTCAGGCCTGAAGTGGAAAGCTAATACTTTTAAAACTCTTTGAATTACCTTTTCTTTGAACACAAAAGCTCTCTACGATCTGAATTTCATCCCAAAACTTCATCAAATTGAACAGACCCTTAATTGCTGGCGTTCTAGAAATCTTTCACTTTGGAGGAAAGTTACTGTTATCAAATCTTTGTTACTCCCTCAGCTGCTTTATCTCTTTCCTGTTTTGTGCATCAATATCCCTAAGGTCTTTTTAAAAAAAATAAATAGTCTCTTCAAATTTATTTGGAGTGGAGGGAATGATAGAATTAAGCGCAACATCTTCTGTAATGATTGGTTGACCACCTGGTGTTTAAAAGTTAGTCTGGGTTAAACAATTGCTGGATCCTGATTACACCTGTTTTTGGAAATCCCTTGAAATGTCTGTTCTTTCTGGTTTTAAACCAGATTACACAATTTTGATGAGATCGGATGCTCCAGATTCAGTTTTGAATACTCTTTCCAATTGTCAACTAGCTTGAACTATAAAATGGTGGTATTTATACAGCAGTAGAATGAAGGAAAAACTAAATTCGTCTGACTTCCATCAGGATGTAATTTGATGGAACAAAATCATTCGGCTAAAAACGAAGGAATTCTTCTTCTCCCCTCTGTGGAATGAAAAAGGGAATCAAACTTTGTCAGATCTTGATAGAGGTTTCAATTTTATTAAGACTTTTGAGGATCTGGTCATTTAATATGATATTTCTATTAGAGACAGGAGAAAGTATGGTTTTCTATCAATAGTATTTCTGTGGATTGGTTTCAAAACCCAAATAACATTCAAATGAACGTTTTTCTGCTTCACTTCTCGAAGTTGATAAAGTTCCTAGAAATGCGTATTCAATTCTGAAAGATTTGGCCCCAGTTGATGTCGAAAATAAATAATGGATTGATTCTCTTGACGTTCTTGAAGACATTGATTGGAATCATGTTCACAAGAGCAATTTTACTTGTACTATTGAAACCAAGTTGAGGTCCTTTTATTTTAAATTTGTTCACAGAGCTATATGTACTAATAAATTCTTAAACAGGATTGGCAGAGCTGATTCCCCAAATTGTTACTTCTGCTATGAACTTCCTGAAACTATTTTACATTTATTTTGTGATTTTAGAAAGGTTTCTCCATTGTTTCTCCATTATATCAATAATGCAACTGATCTGTCTTTAACCTTTTCGAAATTTGATACAATGTTTGGCATTAGGGATATTTCAGAGCATGATATGTGTATCAATATTCTTTTCCTCTGTCTTAAGTTTTATATTCATAGATGCAAATTTCAGAAAACTTCTCCCAATTTTAGCGCATTTTTAGCTCTGGTATGAATAAAACAAGTATTGAACATAAAATTGCTGAACATAATAACAAACTTAAGCAGTATTTCAAAAAATGGACTATTAATCTTGATTCATAATATATAGTTAAATTTATTTTCTATTTTGTTTTGCCACGGCAGCTTTTTCTAATCTGACTGATTTAAAGAGAGAGAGTGAGAGAGAGTGTGTAAGGGACGGATGTGTTAAGGATGTAATAAGGCGGACATCTTGAATTTCAAAATGGCAGCAAACCCAAGTTAGGTACAAGTTTTGTTGTAGCCAATATGGAATCCTCAATGTCATAAACATGATGGGTATTGCTACCACTTCTAACCTTCTATGTTGCTTTGTACCCACGTTTTAGCACAACAAATTGTGTTGAAATGGTAGCCATTCTTATCGAATTTTGAAGGTGAAATCAGCAATGGCGCACCTGTTAACAGCCATTTCTTGAATTCAACACCCTCAAATTATCCTAAGAAAACTTGATTAACCACTTTTAACAAAAAATGCCTACGTATTTAGTAATTATCAAATTAAAACCTATTATCATTTATCTATTATCATTCTACACATGGGTGGGTCAACTTTTACAATGTGATTCTACTAGAATCCGCCATCCAAGATAAAACAATTTATACATTTCTTTAATAGCTGAGTGATATTGATTAATGTTAAGAATATTGTTCACCAAAATCTGAACAGTTTGTAATTCTTTGGTTCTGTAGCTAACTTGTTTATTGAATTTTGACATGCTTTTAAAAGAAAGATTGACATTTCAGTCTTCAGGAGGAGGAAAGGATGTTAAAAGATTGAAAATACAATGGTTATAGATAAAACATTCAATCGTAACAGATTGAAAAACAGGCTTTTTGATTAATAATAAAATAATGATAATAATAAAATGCATTTGCCGCTCAACAAAGAACACAGCGCCTTACAATAAATACTTAAAATACGAAATTAATATACAACATGACATGCAGCATAAAGGAAACTAACAAATCCAAAGTTAACAAAATTTTAAACATCAGGAAATAAGTTTGTTTTCAGGAGTCGTTTAAAGACACTGGTGGAAGGTGCTTCTCTAATATTAACAGGAAGCTTGTTCCACAGGACAAATTAAGTTAAATGATCTGTCGCCAAATCTGTCGCCAGTCAAAAGAGAACTATTTACTATCTTGGCGATGATAGGTAGTAGATATTTAAAGTTCTGTGTAATGAGCCAGAAAGGATGTGTGTCCCTAATGCAAGCCATGTTGGACATTTGGCCAACTATTTCAGCAACATAAGGACGAATCATTAGATATTCATGGGAGGCATGGAAGTATAAGTTTGGGTGAATGTTTATTTGTCCGTCAGTTTTGCTTCAAAGAGCGCTAAATTAGGGGGGGGGGAAGTTATTTCACGAAAGCGCAAGTGTGAATTTTACCCCCAGCCCAAAATATGGTTGAAAAAAACCTATATAAAATTCAATCAATAACCCCCCCCCCACATACCTCCTAAACATTTAACCACTAAAAATAGTTAAGCGCTTGCTTAAGAAGATCGTTCATTAGTCTTGTGCTTTTCACTTGAGTAGTTGCAGTGAGCACAGTGAGTACTGTTACAGCCCCAAGAATTTGCAGTGATTTATTTCACTTTGAGTAGGATTAAGTCATAAATTAGCACATAAATATTATAAATTAGTCTAAGTAATATTATATTAAAATAAACCTGGTTTGTGTGCATAACTGGTGTGTGTGAAGCAAATAGAATGAACCAGAAGATCTCAGAAGAAAACAGAAAACCGGAGAAGCGTCTAGAACCTTAGTGATTTCATTAGAGGGGTTTAGAAGGTTCTGGAGTTAACTCAAGTCCAGGAGAACTGACCAGACCAGGTTTCACTGATGAAGATAGGTGGCGCACTGCTGTACACAGTCAGTGAGTAGCTGCTATGAGATCCTAAATCTATGCAGTACATGTGGAATAATAGAGGCATTTCCAGAATTATGATGTAATGGACTATATTTAGCACATGACTCATATAGAGAGGACCAGATCCTTCTAGTATTGTTTGAGAGGATATATAAAGCCCTGGTGAGAGAAGATTAGCAGAGTTTCTTAACATCTTGCTCCAAGTTATTAGCAGAGTATGACAACATCATTACTCCAAGGAGAGTTTAATACCATCGTGCTCCAAGTTATTAGTAGAGTTTCCAAGTTGGCAGTGACAGTAATCACGGTCTAGTACAAATCTTCCATATAGTGGACATTGTCATAGTAGTCTCAGCTCCAGCAGTTTTGTCCGATTGTGTAGCCGTCTTCGGTTTCCGCATTTCGTGGCCTCTGAGTTATCCAAGGATAAGCAAGCTACAGCACTTTTGGACTTTATATTTAGTCGACCTCCGAGCTTCGGGAGTCATTAGGAGCTGGTTTTCTTCAGTAAGGACAAGTCGTCCGTGGACACGTCCCACTATTGGAATTGGAGTTTTGCGCTGGAATATTCGCCAGGACTCATTGCAAGTTCGGCATCTTTATAGTAATCTTGCTGCAGCCCGCGTCGCGGCACACACCAGGTAGTAAGTTTAGTAGTTCATTAATTAACAACTTTATTATAGATTGATCTTTGATTATTGATACCTAATCGATGTTTGAATGGGATTGATTTAAACACACAATTAAAATAAATACTTTGTTTTAAAATTTGTAATCAAGTTCACAGTGTATTGTCTAGTTATTCAGGAGTTTGAATCCGTAGTTTTGAGGTGGTTTTGGCCTTGGTCAAGGTGACCGTAACAGTACGGTGAGGTCTGTGTAAAACCATTCAGGCGTCACAATTATACAACACGTATTTTGTTCCAATATTGACTGAATTAAAGCTCCAAGTTATTGACAAAACATCAGTTAAACTCTCTTGTATGAATTGTAATTGTTATTACTTTTCTTTACTATAAAAAGCAGTGTAAATGACAGCTGTAGGTCTCATTATTCAGAGATTGAACTGATATAAATGATTGTGTGCACCTAGTGTATTGGCATTGTATTTCTGAGAGGCTTAAGTAGTAATTCAGGCGTCACAATTATACAACACGTATTTTGTTCCAATATTGACTGACTTAAAGCTCCAAGTTATTGACAAAACATCAGTTAGACTCTCTTTTATGAATTGTAATTGTTATTACTTTTCTTTACTATAAAAAGCAGTGTAAATGACAGCTGTAGGTCTCATTATTCAGAGATTGAACTGATATTAAATGATTGTGTGCACCTAGTGTATTGGCATTGTATTCTAAGAGGCTTAGTTAGTAATCCGATGCTGTATTTTAAACAAGATCATGGCCAATGCAGATGCACTAGCAGGGCTTAATTCAGTGTTGAGTTGATTTATAGTTGTAAAAAAGATTCTATGACGAGGGGGGCCTCGTGGGTGACAGCAATGTTGAAAACACACAGTTAGCCACCTGGTCTACTGAATGTGTGAGGTGCGAAAGAATGTCCATACAGTACAGCATTCAATAGCCCTATCACGCATGATGAGCTGAGAATTTTAAAAGAACAAGCCCTGCAGGTGCTTCCCGCATACTTTGCCGGGCCAGTGCTTATTCGTTGCCCGCGTTTACGTCACGTGTTCAACATCCTCTAGGACGTTACTTTATGTTTACCTGGATCATGCCCAGACTCGGCATCCTAAATATAACCTGTGAAACGGAGATATGGTCCGCAGTAGGTATCATAGTCCGGGGCTCCCATTAGACGACAACGGAATAAAGCGTGCGAAATACAAAATGGGAATACATATATAGATTCTGATTCAATTTTCGTTAGGAAACCTATCTCCTGTGATGAACCAGGGCGCTGAGTTAAAGAGAATTGCTAGTGCAACGGTGGATCTAAGGGGATGATGAGGATTTCTGCAAATTGCGTGAGGATTCACGTAAGTATGGGGGGGGGGGGGCTGCGTGACACATTATGGCTAGATTAGTCACATGGACAAAAACATGCCGACATTGCGAGTACGATCGTATTTTGCACTGTCGGGAACGCATAACATATAATGTATGGTTGCCAGTTCCTGAGTTTTAGTCTCTTTTATAAATATACTAAAGCGCTACGGATTGTACACACAAATTGTCTTTTAGTGTATTAAGATTTGCCCGGAATCCGTGGATTTAACAACAATGTCAATACTTTAATTACAAAGATCTACATGCAAAATTAATGCCATCTGCAGCGTCTTTCCATATTGAAATACACAAAAATATATGTGAAAGAGGGAAAAAAGGTGTTGCCACCTGCTTATTATGTTAAACAATAGTGCCACGTGGAAGAAAACACCCCATACAATTAACAATATTGACATATTAATAATGGTTATAAAGGCACTCGAACTACAAACAATAACACGTCTGTCAACTACTCTTAACAAAGTAGATATAGGTCAGTGTGGTATGTGCCTTGCTGCCAATGAGGGACGACTTTGATTGTGTACTTCTTGGAAAAACTCATGGCCCCTACCTTATGAAATACCTCCTGGAGAATTTTATGGACCAAATCACAGGTGTCAATCATCAACATTTTCGTGTTTGTCAAAAAACAACAAAATCCTATCTGATTTACGTGTACAAAAATGCGACATCCGAATAAATATTAATTTGGTGGAGGTTATTATTGTGACAAGTTGCCACACCTTTAAGACTATGGGACAAAAAATTGATGACATCAGTTGCACCCTATTGCTGGTTATAATTAATATACGGGGAGGCACTGCCATCTTGGAGGTTACGCATATGTAAGGATGTTAAGACTCCAATTCAGCCCCATTGACACCCCAAGACCCCATCTATTTTGAAAATGTCACCAAAGAAGACCCCTATTTTTGGTGTGAATTTTGCAAAAATTTATAAAAAGACCACGTTTTTGGAAATTTGCATTAAAACTAGCAGGGAACGAAAACTGACCACAAACCCTACGTCGGAGCTTACAACATATCATTTTCCTATCCGATGTTTAAAGTGAAAGAGGAGATTTTTGAGGATAAAAAATTTCTCTCAGATTGCACTTGATCGGTTTGTAGACCACCTACCGAGAACGCTTAATCGAAGGTTTATTGGACAAACAAGCACGAAAGAAAACCACCAACCTTTTTGAACTGCAGCATCCTAATAGGTCCCTATAGCGAATAATTCTTTAAATTTCTGCCGTGCACGAACAGAAATACTACTGTCCATTCAATAGCTTAGACCCCCGGTTTTTGAATTAATATTGAAAAGTTTGGATTCACAAAATGACCAAACAGGAATTTTTAAATTTCCACACATATTGAATGGAATTTTTACCTACAAATCTATTGAAATTCGACACTGTTCCAATCAAGTTGCAAATGATCTGTTCAACGTCTGGTTTACCATTAACAAAGAAGTGTGAGGGGGGTTCGTTGGTATTATGTATACGAGATAGGAAGCGGAAGTTTATCATAGCTGCCGGTCCGCACGTGCAGTTATTACCGGTATTAACTATGTCCATGGAAAGTAAAGAAAAAAAACACTCCGTAAATACCCTCACGCCTATGCTACCCTATTGTAATCGTCTCCACATGCGCTCGGACATAAGTCACTTAAATACGGGACCTAAATCGATCGGTTTAGTGTCGGAAAAATAGCAGTGTGAACGCGCACCGGGTTTGACTCTATCCGACCTAACTTGGGGGCTTTTAAATTGTGACCGGTATTAGTAAAGTATGTGTGGATGTTCTATCGGAACTAAACGGTGGCATTTTTCGTATTTTCTGAAGTAATGCACGGAAAGCAGTGGCTTTACTCGGGGTGGGCGAAGGGGCGACTCAGGCACTCTTGGAAAAAAATGGGGACCGTAAATTTTGAAGGCAAGGGAGAAAAGGGGGGGGGGGCAAGGAAAAAAAGGGCTGGAAATGAAAGAGAAGAGAAGAGCCAGGGAGATGCCGGTGTTTTGATGTTATGATTTACGAGATGCAGAGGCTGAACACCCACCGTCTCATTTTGCGCTCAAGAAATGAGGCAGGCCGGCAGCGAAGCGAGACATTAAACGTTCCAAAATCTACATTTTTGATCCAAAATCCTGGATAAGACACTGATGATCGGGGGGGGGGGGATTTAATCTTTGCCCGTCAATTGCAAGGGAGAAATCTTCAAGTCCTTGCCCACACTTGACTAGAGGTCTAGTTACGCGTTTACGCCCCTGATGGAAAGCCAGCTCAGCATTCTGTACAACCAAAACAGGCTTCTTCTTACCTCATCCTCTTCGAGCAAGGTTAAACCTGCTCGGTTTGGGGTTAGCATCAAGGTGAAGATTTAATTTTCAGATGTTTGTGTTGAAATCACGTTAAGGATTATCCCTAATATCTCAAGTTACTTGGACCACAGTTTAAAAAAGTTGCAAGGGGTGGAGACCTTTGGATCAGGCCATTTTGTAACGGAGGTGTTAAAAAAACAACATCACAGACGGACTTTTTTCACTATAATTAATTTGGTCTTAGTTTTGCTTTTACTTTCAAACTTTTCTAAGGTTTTGTTTAATATTATAGCTTGAACATTATTCTAAGGAAACCCAAAAAATATTAGAAAATATTTCTACAGAAATAGTTCTATCACACGGTTGTTAGCATTTTGATGCAAAATTGTCCATACGTGATGACAAAAAGAATGTACAAAGTGGTTATAAAGTGTTTAGGTTCCTGCGCATGAATAAAACAGATTTCGATAAGTAACGATGTTTTCAATTTTAATCATTATTCTAATCTTCTTTGGGTGAAAGTTTATAACTCCGATGCCAGTTCACAGCCATGGACCACTTACGGTCAGCTAGTACCGGAGTAGAAGTAATCATTGTCCGGCCTACTCATAGTCCGGGAACAATGGTAACAATAGGGCAATCGATTCAGTTGACTCCTCACGCAACATTAGTTTCACGCTTTATTCCGTTATCGTCTATGGAGCCCCGGACTGTGGCTCCCGCCGGACTATAATCACTTTCACACCGGTGTGAAAGCAGATATAGTCCATTATCTTATTACATAAAGACGGCGTTTTGGGCTTATTCACTTCAGGTGTGATCTAATACAATGGTGAGCATTCCAAATATGCAAAAAACCTGGGTTCGAAAAAATTGAGAGCGCTTCTCTCGGGAAATGTCCTCATGTCTATTTAAAGGACGACGCAGTTCGCGGTTGGCACAAAAAGTATCTCGGCATGTTTTACGATCAGTATTGTGCCAAAGTCCTACCATTTTGAAAGTTTTCGAAATATACATTTTATTGTCTAGGTCTTGCTCTTTCATTTAATACCTGGCTTTAAATGGGTATTGCAGTGTACTGGGACACGAACACGCGGACCACAGTCAATACTGCAAGCAGGCTTTCTCGCTCATTCAGTAAGAAAACCTCTTTGTGTAAAATTAATACACGCATATTATTGCGTTGTACCACACATGAAGGTCAAAGGTCACTCAGGGGTTATTGGGGCCTGATAATATACCAGCGGAGTTCCTGAAACACTGCGGCCCACGATATATTGAATGGCTCCAGGAGTTCTACACATGTTGCCTTACCAACCAGTCCTTACCCAAGATCTGGGGGAGGGCTACCATCATTGCACTCCCCAAACCAAACTTAAAAAAAAAAAAAAAACCCCAAGAAAACAACCGCCCAATATCACTACTGTGTGTTTCCTTCAAACTCCTTGAGAGGCTGATCCTGGCCCGCCTGGAGCCAGTTGTCGAATCCCATCTGCCTGACGAACAAGTTGGATTTCGCCGTGGCCGAAGCACTGTCCATCAGATTGTAAAACTCACAAATGATAAATAATAATAGCGGGATTTATATTGCGCTTTTTACCTGAGGATTCAAAGCGCCTGGCCATTATCATTACGCTGCCATCAGGAAATCGTCAGAATCATGTCGCTTCATTAAGGTTTGCTACCAGGCCAACTAGCGCACTACCTATCAGCACTTAGATTGTAATATTCCCCCAACAGCTCCCCGTTTCACTCTAGGTGGAGAGAGGCAAACGAGGTAAAGTGCCTTGCCCAAGTGCACAACACATTGGCCGCAGCGAGACTCGAACCCCCCGACCTTTAGATCATGAGCCGGTCGTCGTATCCACTGTGCCTTGAGAAGAGCTTTGAAAAGCGTCGTAAGTCGTCATCTTGGTGGACCTTACTGCAGCATATGACACCGTGTAGCACCAGGGCTTGACACTCAAGCTTTTTAAGACCATCCTGGATCGTCACCTTGTACAATTCATAATAACATTCTTTGAAATGAAAACGGTAGCTTTGTTCTTAAGACCAGTGATGGACACAGCAGTCGACGGCGTCGTCTGAGGAACGGAGTCCCACAAAGATCAGTATTGGCTCACGTGCTGTTCAACTTGTATATCAGCGACTTACCTCAAACAACATCTAGACAATATGGCTCCGCCGACGATCTTGCCCTTCTTCACTCGGACAGAAGCTGGACTGAAGTAGAAAGCACACTTAAGGCCCTATATATCTCAAGACCTGGAGACTCAAGCTGAGTGTAGCCAAGACCACCGCTACTGCCTTTCATCTTAACACCAAATAGGCTCATCGCCAGCTTCAAAATCAACCTCAATGGAGCGCCCCTGCCATACAATCCGACACCAACTTATCCGGGAGTGAAGCTTGATCGGCAGCTTACTTATCGGCAGCATCTCGAGTCAGTATGTGCAAAAGTATCTTCGAGGAATAACCTCCTGTGCCGCCTTGTTGGATCCTCATGGGTTGTTAGTCCATCCACTCTACGCACTACACCACCGCCCTGGCTCTGGTGCAATAGCTCTCACACAAAAAGCTGGACACTGTACTCAACGAGACCATGAGAACAATTACTGGCTGCATTCCAGTGTTATATCCAGAAAGTGGGGGGGGGGGGGGGGAAGCTGCCCCTCTGGGGAATCTTGCTCCCCCTTTCCCCCCGAAAAATTAGTGATTTCTTGCACATGTGCCAATTTACAGTGAAAACAACATAGACCTATACTATACTAACCAAAAGCTAGTTACGCCACTGTTGCCTTCGTCCCACTCCATCTGAGTTTCTACCAGTGCTTTCAGGCATTGCACTTGATGTGCTTCGAGAGAACATCACACACATAAACTGGTGAATAAGGCTCTGTTGGACAACAATCACCTGCTGCATAATACTGTTAAAGAATCACACCACCTCGGCTAACAGAGACTGCACTCTAGTCGAACTTTCTGTCGTTACGCTGCTAAACTCTCGAGCTCCCCATTCAGTATCTTACAGACATGGAATACTGCCTGGCTAGACCAGACCAATTCACTATCACACTTATGACAGAACTCCCACCTGGTAGCAATCTTCACGTAAGGAATGGTGGGTCACCTTGAACAGGATTAGCACAGGAATCGGACGTTACAACAGCAATGTGCACCGATTGGGGCTGCGACCATCTCCAGCCTGCCAATGTGGCTCTCCATCACAGACTGCGGAACACATTCTCAATGAGTGCCCTACCTTTCGTCCACCGGTGGATATAGACTTCTCAAACCCCAACCAATCAACAGTGAGCTGGCTCCACCAAATTCAACACATTTAGCTTCTGCCCCATGCGCAAGAAGGGGTCACTTAGCAGTCCAGAACAAAGCGTATAAGTACGTATACGTACAAGTACGTACATACGTCATAATTTTCCACAATGCAATGCAACTTTTTATAGAAATACTTAAGGTTTTAACATTTCACCCCGGGACATTTTAATTTTACAGTTCTAAAGCTGCAATCTTCACTACACAGAGTTTTAAAGCTTATCAACAAAATGTATGTGCGGATTTTTGATATCTTTTTTCAAATAAAAAATATCAATTAAGAAAATTGATATGACGTCATCAGTGATATTTTTTTCAATAATTAAATTTTGACACATGAAATCAAAATTTTGACACATATAATTTGTTTATAATGTTGTTTGGCATTAGTTCTGAAATTAGTATCCTTTCTCGTCTCAAAACTGAGAATCCCGAGAGGATTTTATAAAATTCTTTTGTATTTTATAATTTGGTGACGCTATCGTCTGCACTGCTTAGGGTTATTATATTGCTCTTATTCCTTGACTAAAATAATCGGACGATCTATTTGGGACCGCTGTCCCTATTTTTTTATTTATTTATTTTTGGTTGTTTGTGCAATTAACAGTTGGACACTAGAATCTACTTTTGTTTTTGCACGTATGTTATATACAAGATGTTTTCGTTTTTTACCTACCTGACAACAGCTCTGGGTGTCCTTCCCCATGAACATCTACTTCCGTTACATAAAAATAGGCGGAGTGGCCAATCTTCCTTTAGATTATCTTTTTTACGTTTCTAGTACCATGACCATTATGTACATGTAAGTGAAGTCAGACATGTCGATATTTTCTTTTTTCGCCTACTTCTAGAAGGAAGATTTTTAGTCTGATTTGTTTTGTTTATTTGTGTCACTTCCTATTGCCAAGGGTGTGGTTTCATTTTGAGGGATGTGTTAATACTGAAATTTAAAAAGCCAAATAGTGGGGTAGATACATTATTATATGCACAATATGCTGTTATTTCAGATAAAAGCTGCGCAATTTGGTATAATTATTTAAAAAAGATCAATTTAAATTTTATGATCCCCTTTTGATTTAAGTTTCCATTCAAATTTATTTTGTTAATCATCATGGTTGTCCTGACTATGTGGAGAAGGTGCAAGAATTTGCTAGATTTAATAGCCTCTAATGGACACGCTTCTGCTTGTATTTCATATTTTAGTGCTTTGTCGCTAAATCTGTGTATTTCAATCTAACCGACAGCACTTTTTAAGAGGCTGCAGTGATCAATAAGTCCTCCATCGACCGATCTGTTTTTAAAGATCGGGATATATAACTTTTACTGTACAAAAGGATAGCAATCCTAATTTTCAAAATTCCAGAATTTTGTTTTTATATCAGAATGTACTAAATTTAATTAACCAAAACAAAAAAACAACCTAAAATTAAAAATTAATATTATAATTATAAATTTTATGCATGGTTGACTCCTGTGACCATATCGCGACTTTTGACACTATTCTGATCATGTCGAAAGTTCGCGTTCGTGTACTTTTCACCACGTTTGCGTCAATATCCCGATGTAGGATCATTTGGGGATTTTCCGATGGTGACAGAGGACAAGATAGAGGCAAAGACCGAACCTAACGTGTGATGAAGGACCACTTGCTGACCACTGAATCAATTCCGTGTACACCTCATAACGCTGACCATAGGCCCGTGCCATAGGCGTTGAATGTTCACACTGTCGTAATCCGCGGACCTTTTTGGCAGAGAACAAGTTTTCGTGTGTATTGGCCACAATTATACAACTAGATAACTACTGATCCAAAATCTTTGTACACCCCATATGGACTGACCATGTTCGAAGCATATGCAATAAGGGTCATGATAAGGCCACTTATTTACTGGAGGGAGAAGTGAGAACCGTCTTGTGGTCTCCCCTGTTATAACTGCCAAACAGGGTGACTAAATCTCTACAAACTCCAAACACTGTTTCCATTAACATCATCATTTCTTAAGTATACCATATCATGGACTAGACCTCAGCGCAGGCCCTTTCTAAGGTTTGCTTGGACTATAGCGTCATGAATGTGAGGTTTTTCTTCCAAGGCAAAAGAACATCAGTGCTGATTGTGTAACAATCTCCAATGGCGATGTCCCTATGTCTGCATGAAACCCACAGAGGAATCAATAACCAACTCGCCCAACCTACACAGTAATGGCCCTTGCCACCGATAGACCACATCGACAATAGGAAGTGCTATAATTTGTGAGAACAGGCCGCCGCAGTAGAAACAAACCTCAATGTCTGATGAGAACAACATCGGGGACGAAGTCCTCCCCATTGGAGTTTAGCTCGTCATATTTACATCCGGTCTACAAACCTTCATCCGTAGCTTCAGCACCCTCACTTCAACCTGGGTAGTTCTAACCAAACCTCAACTTCTTCATTGGCGACTTCAACACCTAGTACCCAATGGGGCTACATGAAACTAACAAAGACCGGGACAAGCTGTCGAAGAATGGATAGACATCAACAACATCGAACGTCTCCTTCACGAATCTAAGCTGCGCCATCATTTCATAGTGCCCTGTTTGGAAGATAGGTTACAACCCTGATCTAGCTATTGTTAGCAAAACCATTCTTTATACTGTGTACAATATTTTTCTGATCCTGTTCCACAAACTCAACATCGACCATTCGGTATCCAAGTCAACACTGGGGGGGGGGGGGGGGGGGGCATAAGACCAACAACGTGCCTTTTAAAGCGCCGCTTAACTACAGTAAAGCAGACTGGCAAGGAATCGCTGATGACCTGGATCAGAACGTGAAGAGGATTACTCCAAAACCAAAACCTCATACTATGACAATTTGCCCATCAGTGAGCAAGACTTGCCCGGAGATTCATACCCAGAAGGCGTAGGACGGAATATATACCAGCCTTTCCAAGGAATGTGCTAGAGAATATCAAGAGTATTCCACCATGTTTGAAGCTGATCTTTTTTCGGCTGCAACAACTGCTAAAGGTGAGGAAGTTTCGGAGAGGATCTCCCAGGAAAGATCAAACCTTGGCATACTTTAAATGAATTCCACCGATATGACCCATGCATAACAGCAAGAAAGCATGTTCTACCATCCAAAGCTCCGAGGGATCCAACAGAACCTCCACATGCATCCAATGTCACACCCAACCAAGTTGCCCACCCAACTCTTTTAAATGGCAAGTTGCAGCAGAACCCCAGAGACTCAAAACGACCATAAGGGTAAAGTGGTGACCCTGGGGGGGTTTTCACTCGCCCCCTCAACATGGAGAATTGGAATCCGGTATTGCTAAACTGTCAACCAGGAAAAGCAGTGGGTCTTGACAACATCTCTACTGAGCATCTAAAAATCTGGCCCATTAGCAAAGGAATGGCTTCTTGAGCCTACAATTGCTGTTTTTAAATTTCCCACAGGTTTCCAAGATCTGGATGAAATCACATGTTTATGGCACTCCTAAAGCATGGGAAGATCCATCCATCCCAAGAGCTTACAGACATATATCACTCCTCAGCCGTACCTACAGAGTCTTTGACCGTCTCCTGCTCAATCGTATTGCAACTGTGAAATAGACGAACACCTCATAAACCAGAACAATCATGGTGAGGGTTTTCCGGCCAGGCAAATCAACAACAAAAGCCAAGTATTAACCTCAACCTCACACATTGAGGATGGTTTCGAGAAACGGTATGGTAACCGGAGCTGAGTTCGTCGACCTATCAGCAGCGTACGACACTGTTAAATCACAGATGCCACTCCATAAGATCCTGGAAATTACCAAGACAATCGCTGACTGAGATTATCCGAGGATTGCTGGCAAACCTGATGTTCTTTGTTCAGCTAGGAGCAAAGAAGAGCCGATTGCGTAGGCTAAAGAATGGTCTACCACAAGGAGTGTGCTTGCACCCTCTCCTGTTCAACATATTTACCAACGACCAACCTAGGAGTGCAGGAACCACCTGTCGTTTTTATTTATGCAGACGATCTTGGAATAGCGCACAAGATGCCGACTTCACAGTTGTTTGAAAGAGACTCTCCAAAAGTCTCTTGGATACATCATCACTCACTTATGTAATATGAGGAAAACCACCTCCGTGCAAATCCTTAGACACAGGTGGGTGCGGTCCATCTACGCCAACCGTGAAGCCAAACGTCACATTAAATGTACCTGGTCTGGAACACCCTGGAGCACTGTGATAACCTTGTCTACCTAAGAGTTACCATGGACCGCACTCTCTTCTTATAAGATCCACATCGAGAAGACGAAGAGTAAAGTATGTTTCAACGCAATAACATCTTCAACAAACCCAGCACAAGATGGGTGCTCGCCCACATACCCTAAGATCGACGGCACTTGCCCTGTGCTACTACTCAGTGCAGAGTATTCCTTCCCTTATGGGAAAGATCAACCAATGATGCCAAGAAGCTTGATTCAGCGTTAATTAACTCCTCCTGGCCCGGCTTATCATAGGATGCCTCCGTCCAACCAACGGAAAACTTATACATCCTAGCATGAATTGCTCCTCAACATCCGCCATAGCGAAGCGAGCATGCAAGCGAGCTGCCAAGTATCTATGTAGCACCCTATGTCTGGACAGATACCTTCTGCAACCCGCCTTAAATCCAAGAGAGTTTCTTAAAGCAAAGTCCAACCTCTTTAACAGTCTCTAAGGAGGGTCATAGAGTCCGCCTTGTGGAAAAGAAAGACTTGCCATCAACCAAGTAACAATATATCGGTATGAACCTTGTGAGCATCTCTCCCCCTGGACTGACTCCTCATGGGCTGCATTGCGATGCCTCAAACAGAGTGAGGAACCAGACTGGCCGATCTAAGGTTTTTCCTTGCAGCAGTGGGGCTATCTGGCAAGCCGATTTGCAGGATACTACCTGTGGTTGTTGGAACTGCACCATAGCCAATGGCACCTCCTCTTGGTCTGCCCACTGCTGAAGCAACAATGCACCACAGGTTCCTTGCCGGATTCAGTGAAGCAGCCAGACGTTGTACCCATCTCCTGCTGGATCATATTTTGAGAACCACAGTGTTTGGACAATAAGAAGAAGATTTGCAGGAGGAAAAAATCATAATTTTGCATGTAGGCCTACACCTCATATGCACTGCCATAGGGGATGAAATGTTAACAAACTTTCCTGAATCTGGCATGCATTGTTAGTGAAAGATTTCACGCGTATTGGTCAAATGGCCAAAATGACCACTATCGACGACCCACTAATTCCAAATCTTGGGTACAAGCCCCATATACATGCATAGGCGAAGCATTGAAAAGGTTAGATAAGGAACACCATTTGCAGAAAGAAGAATTTCATAGATTTTTCATAAATTTTTGGCAAATGACCACTGCTGATCACTGCATCACAAATCTGTGAGCACCCCATAGGCACTGGTCAAGGCGATGCATGTTTCACGAATTGCAAGATTAGCGCACGCTATTTTTGGGAGAAGATAGCCTTTTTCAAGCAGTCTGAATCTGAATTATAACGCCAGCGAACTACCGTAAAAACAATAGTAATTTTTGACAAAACGCATTTAATACTTCAGATAATCTAGCCATAGCTATTTTAGTATCCCGGAGTCTGAACACAGGTGTCTGGCGGTTAGTATTTGCTTCAATATTTTTTTTTTTGTAATTGCGAACATTTCTTCGCGGGGGGGGGGGGGGGGGGGGGGGTTGCTTTTCCATATTATATCCTTAGCATTTAAGAGATTATTTGAATATATGTGGGCAATCATATGTACTCTCTATTCCTTACTGACATTTACGGGCGACGTTGTTAAATAATAATAATAAAAAAAGTAAAAAAAATAATGTGTTTCATTTGTACTGGGCAGTTGGGTAAGTGGACAGGACCATCAGATTGTATAATACAGAATGAACAACGACGCTCCCGTACTTTCGGGTGTTTTAAACCTTTTTCTTCTCAAAAGTACACCCCGTGTGACGTGCTAACCCGTAGTCTCCCGTCACACCCACAAACAAGTAGCTCCGCCTTCGATGTCCGATTCGTGGAAGATTATAGCAATTTCCTATTATGTGGAGGATATTCGTGTGTATGTTGACTTGTGACCGGATAGTAATGATAGAGCGGGAGTGATGTCGTGCACATATTGAAATAGATTTCTTAGATTTCTGATTACCATTTTCATTTGGTTTTGCATGGGCACCGGCGCCTGGAGTGGGTTGGGTGGGTGGGGGGATTTTGCATGGCGCCGTACTAAGGGCCATGGGGGGTAGATTTTGAGATCATTTTTTATATCCCACGTAAGAGTTGGATGGGCTCACTAAGTCCTCGTGGGGTGGGTTGGGGTGGTCAACACCAATGATTATATACGGGGGACATGTACCTCGGAAAGGTGGGCCATAGTAGCCGCGCGTCTTGAACAAGACTAAGTAGAAGGAGATTCTTAGATTTGGGCCAAAATGACCATAACTGACCACTATATTGACAACGGCCACGAAACTGTGTACAACACATATTCACTTGGGTCACCGGTGCTTTTGAGGGAATCTGCTTAAATCGGCCCATAGTATGGCTCAGACCATGTGACCTTATTATATTTTGTATTTGTTTGGTTTTACAACGGTTTCTAGATCAATTTTTCCTCTTGAATCTGAATCCGATTGGTGCCATGCGAAAAAACTTGAGCATTTTGAAGAGAAACGCAAAGTATTCAACATGGCACCAAACACTAAAACTCATCTGTTTTAATTACTGAAAAGTTGTATTTTTTTGCCTGATTTGTCCAGTCAAAGCACCCATTGCGAAATAAATTAAAAATCAAATTAAATATGATTCATTAATGAACTTGGTATATATAGTTAATGCTTTAGCAACACCAATATATTATTGAGAACCATTTTGAATAGCTTATCAATCATTTGATAATCAAATCAATAACCCTTCATATGGCTCCACAATCATATAGCCAAAAGCGGTAACGTTAAGTGTATATCACTACAAACTCATTCAGAGCAGTTAAAATGTATAATCTAATCATTGATTGGATATTTGCAAGATGGCATCCTAGATGGGCGCCGATATGACTGCAAATGCCAGTCCAGTAACAGGTCATTAATTCATTCACATGTAGCTAAATTGCAAGTATTTTTTCCAACCGGGGTCGTGTTAGTTTTTGGGTTGATTTTGGAGTGCAACATCCAACAACTGGTAGTTGGTGTTTGTCTCCTTCATGACGTCTCTTTTCTGTCTCTCAGTAAGGTCTGACTGCTGCGCAGTACCGCGATGGTCCAGCCAAATTATGAGTTTGGTGATTGGGATATTTTCGCTTCAAGTGCATTTACAAAAATCAATGAACGCGTGCCCTATTTGACGACGAGTTGGCAAACAGACCCTCAGGGGCGCGTTCCATATAAAGTATGGTCAAAGTGCATTGATTTTGGCCAATGCAACAACAATAGATACCGACATCAACCTAATTCATAAACGTTATTGCAGCAAACTTATACTACTTCGTACCGGCCTGAAATAGGAGTGATGTCAGAGCTTCGTGCAGCGATTGTGCATGCTTATCGCGCACGCCGACATCCTCGCCCAATCATAACATTGCTTTCACAGCGCGCCGTGCGTTATTTATTTTAAACACTTCCTGATTTGCCAACGGCCGGTAATTGTTATGCAATGGTGACTTCATAGGTGATCGCCGCAGACCGCGGTGTGACCGCATCGTCATGCATGTCACGGCTCGAGCCTTTGATATTTCGCGTGAACGCCCCGTACGCCTGTTGCTACGCATCCCGCCCGGTACAAACTACTCTAGAAAGGGTAGAGTGGGAGATAGGGAGAAGAGATATGGGAAGAGAGAGAGGTGGGGGGGGGAGAGTGATAGATAACCGAGAGGAGATAGACGGAATGCGAGAGAGAACGTAATTTGTAGAGGGCGATAAGTTGAGGGATAGGCCTGTAAGAGTGAGAAGGAGAAAAGAGAAGAACCGAGAGAAAACCGAACAAATCAAAAAATAGGCCTAATGGACAGATAGTAGTGAGAGAAGGAGAGAGAGGTGTAGCGGGACGCTCCGATATGGGTTTGGTCCACGCCGGGTGCGGTTGCCCAGAGCCAGAATTTGCTGCACTCCTTAAACTGCTGGGTGGTATCTGACGCTAGTGAGTCACCAAATGATTCGTGGGTGAGGCGCATTAAATTTCTCCTACTTTAGTACTATTACTGACACTCTGCACATGCATAAGCTACATCACAGACAACTGGCACATTCCCCTGTAGGCCTATCGGACATGGGTGGAATAATAAAGAACACTGCCAGTAATTCTGTTTTTGATATACAATTTACTCTACCCTTACCTGATACATTTACCTTATAAATATAATTTAAACTTTTTCAAGGCTGCAGTGATCAATAAATCCTCCATCGACTCGATCGGTTTTTTAAAATAATCGGGAATATAACTTTTACTGTACAAAAGGCTATCAATCCTAATTTTCAAATTCCATAATTTTGTTTTTATGTCCGAAGTAGCTAATTTTAATTTACAACCAAAACATGCAGCAATTTTAGGGCTTGTATACATTCTAAATTTCTTTCATGGTTGACGCCTGTACCATTTCGCGACTTTTGACACTATTCTTAGCATTGCGAAATTTCGCGTTCGTTTATACTTTTCACCATCTTGGTCAATATCGCGATGTAGGATATCTTGGATTTTCGTATGTTGACAGAGAAAAAGACTATAGGCAAATTGTGCTCAAAGAAACACGAACCTAACCGCTGTGAATAGAATGACCATTGCTGGACAACTGATCATTCCGTGTACAACTCCTAAACGCTGACATAGGCCCGGTGCCATAGGCTGTGATGTGCACAAAACTGTTCGTTTAATCAGCGTACCTATTTGTCATAGAGAACAAGTTTTGTGGTTATTGGCCAAAATTACAATGATAACTACTGATCCAAATCTTGGTACACCCCATTATGACTGACCAGTTCAGAACAATGCATTAAGGGTCATGATAAGGGCCATTATTTGCATGGAGGAGAAGTAGAAGAACCGTCTTGTGGCTCCCATGTTAGTAACTTGCCATGCAGCGAACTAATCTCTACAACTCCCAACACTGTTTTCCATTAACATCATTTTCTGAAGTATACCCATATCCTGACTAGACCTCAGCGCAGGCCTTTCTAAGGTCTGCCTGCTATAGCGTCATTGATGTGGCGGTTTTTCCAATGCAAAAAGTACAATCATTGCTGATTTGGTAATGTAACAATCTCCAATGCGATGTCCTATGTCTGCATGGAAAACCCACAGAGGAATCATATACCACCGCCCAACCATACCAGGAAATGGCCTTGCCACCGACGAGCCACATCGACAATATGGAAGTGATATATTTGTGAGAACAGGCGCCGAAGTAGAAACACCTAAATGTCTGATGATAACAACATCGAAGTCCTTCCCCATTGGTTAGCTCTGTCAAAGTTACATTCGTCTACAAACCTCCATCAGTAGGACTTTCAAGCGCACCTCAATAAACCCTGGGAGGAATTTATACCAAACCTCACGTCTTCATTGGCGACTTCAACAGCCCATAGTACCCAATGGGGCTTACAATGATGAAACTAACAAAGACGGACAAGTGTCGAAGAAGGATAGACAGCCAACATCTACGTCTCCTCCATGAATCTAAGCTGCCGCCATCATTTCATAGCGTTGGAAGAGAGGTTACAACCCTGATCTAGCTGTTGTTAGAAAAAACATCTCTAAATGTGTAGCAAGGATTTTCTGGATTCCTTGTTCCACAAAATCAACATGGACCAATCGGTATCCAAGTCAACACTGCAGTAAGACCAAACAAAGTGCCTTTTAACGCGAACGCTTTAAACTACAGGAAAGAAGACTGGCAAGGATTCACTGATGACCTGGATCAGAACGTGAAGAAAGAGGTTACCCAAAACCCCTAAACTATGACAAATTTGACCCAACTAGTGAGCAAGACTGCTCGGAGATTCATAACCCAGGGCTTGTAGTAGGACGGAATATATTACCAGGCCTTCAGGAATGCTTAGAGAATATAAGCGTTATCACATGTTGAAGCTGATCCTTTTTCGGCTGAACAACTGCTAAAGGTGAGGGAGGGCGGAGTGTCGGAGAGGTATAGGACCAGGAAAAGAGCACAAAATGGGAATACGTTTACATGAATCCACAGATAGGAACCCATAACAGCAAGAAAGAAGCATGTTTCTACCATCCGAAAGCCTCGAAGGGATCCAACAGAACATCCACAGCAGCCAAATTGTCACACCACCCAAGGTGCCCACCAACTTCTTTTAAATGGCAAGTTGCCCAGCAAGAACCCAAGAAGATCAGAACTAGACCATAAGAGGTATAGTGGTTAACCCTGGTTTCACTCGCCCCTTCAACATGACGAATTGGATCCGGTTATTGCTAAACTTCAACCAGGGAAAAGCAGTGGGTCTTGGCAACGGCAACATCTCTAATGAGCATCTAAAAACTCTTGGCCCCGTAGCAAAGAATGGTTCTTGAGCTCTACAATTGGTCTGTACTTATTTCCCAAGGTTTCCAAAGATCTGGAGGAGGGAAAGCCATGTTATGGCACTCTAAAGCTGGGAAAGATCCACTCCAACCCAGACTACAGACATATATCACTCCTTAGCCATACTAAAAGGCGATTTGAACGTCTCCGCTCAATCGTATCGCACCTGACCGTGATAGACGAAAACCTCATACCAGAACATTACAAGCAGGTTTCCGGCAGGCAAATCAACAAACAGCTCAAGTACAAATTTCGAGGATGGTTTCGAGAACGGTATGGTAACCGGAGCTGTGTTGTTCGTCGACCTTATCAGCAGACGTATACTCGCACTGTTAATCATCAGATGCCTACTCCATAAGATTCATGGAAATTACCAAGGACATTCGCGTGAATGAGCTTATCCGAGGATGCTGGCAAAATGGATGTTCTTTGTTCAGCTTGAAGCAAAGAAGAGCCGATGGCGGAGGCTCCAGAATGGATACCACAAGGGAGTGGTGCTTGCACCTCTCCTGTTCAATATCTAATTTAGATCCTATCTTGATCTAAAAAGTTAATATTCCTGTGTTGTTATTTAGTGTTTCAAACACGAACTCCCGTGATATATATTGTGGCTTGGAAATTAGCCATTATTGTAAAGATGTGTTTGATAGATAACTAATCATTTATTCTCGTACTTCTCAACTAGAGTTGTACTAGCCCTAGAATTTAGGAAGACATTCGTCTTGGTTACCCGTGTAGAAAACACAGTAATACATACCTATTGACATGCTACTTGCCTGAGAATGTCTGTTTAATTAGTTACTTGTTTTGTTGTTTGGTGGTCCTGTTCTACAGATACCATTATTACCCGCCTATTATGTAATTATATACAGCTGACTTGGCCCTATCTTGGGTCCAAAATAATTAAGTGTTGGCTTTTCTTTTTATTTTAAAGTGACTTTTGTGTGCTCTGAAAATAGCCGTTTAAATTGCTTGTGGTGACTGAACTGGTCACCGGCCTACCAAACAATTATTTGTGATAAAACAACCATATAACTTCAGCACATACGGCAACTAGTCGTTCTAAGGTGAGACTATACTTGCTATATCCGCAACCAGTACGAACATTAAAATATATATACACAAAACAACAATTTGACAAAAAGGCCTAAAGACAAGTTACTAAGCTTATATAACGATAACGTATGTACAAAGTTTGTAACTCAAAAACACACTATTAGTCCATAAGCTCCACATCATATTTTCCGTTCGTTTGCACCCCATTAGTGATTAATTTTCCCATATATCACATTAAAGGCTGTCCGTCCCCCTGACTAGGATTAGCTATGTTTCCGCCCGAAAAAGCTGCACTTTAGCGTGCCCTGCCCATTTCAAAATGGCTGCCATTGTTTTATGTAAAACCGCCATTATAATTTCATTAACAATGAAATTTTATCTACAACTACACGAAACCAAGTTTTTTACTGCCTGGGGAAAGGTGGCTTAAACACTAGTCGTCCAAATGTCCGCCACAAGGAGGCATATTTTGATAATGAACTTAAAATTCAATTCTTGACCTAAGAACTAGGGATATGGTTTGGGAGCTCCAAAAGAATTCGGCATTTATATTTTACTACAGTCTTGTTTTGTAAAGATGGCGGTGATTATATCATTCGCTCTAGGGTACTAAATCGAGAAAAACAGCCCTCCCTCTTTTTCGACGTTATTTAACAACACTTTCTAATAATGACCTAATCATTTCCAAGATGTAGAAAATATTAAAGTGGAGTATTGATTTGTCCTAGAGAATGCCGTTACTATAATCATCTGGTTACTATTGGGGCCCTATAACGTAGTTTAAACTGACTATATAATAGTTTCATAGGAAGACACCCGCTCATATCCATCTGATACCATAAAAATCATAATAACAATGGGTGTGGACTGTATTTACGGACTACTCAGTGACGTCATAGGTGTTCTCCAGTAATCATATTAAACATGCTACGGACGAAGTGAAAAAATTGTCGATATGTAGAAGGCGAATTTAAATATGGTGACATAAGTTTCTTTCGAGCCATCAAGGGCTCTATTTGTTCTTTTTTTTTTTTTCTTTTTTTTTTCGTTAACAGGCCCTTCTCTCTCTCCAATGCCTAGATCAGCTTCCTTCACAGAGTCAACAGCGGGCGTTGAGTGGTCTGCAATTATGCAGAAGTACGAGAGAAAATTGCGGGAAAATGTTCTCAATAGTTTCGTTATGGTCTTATTATGTTCCAAAAAGGGGTGATGGGTCTTTTTCTCTTGATTTATGTCCCCGGAGCTGGTATAACTGCCGCCATCGTGAGTTATGATCATGTCCGCAATACACAAATGTCATTGAATCTCTTTTTGGAGCTCTCAAAATATAATCGCATTTTTACCCATCTATTTGGCAATTTTGATACATTTAAACAAAAACATGCCTCCTACCGGCGGCTCATCTTGGACATTAAATGTTTTTAAGCCCACTTCAGGAAGATAGAACTTTATTTCCTTTAGTCCTGGATAAAATTCCATCTATAATGAAAATACAATAGCAAGCTTTTTATAAAACAATGGTGGCCAGTTGAAAATAGGCAGTACGCGATATTGTGCAACTTTTCGGGGGGGAAAAATACTTCATCCTAGTCAGGGGGACACCCCCTTCAAGGTGTTATATGGAAAAATTAAATCCCCAGGTGGGGGTGCAACAAACTCGAATTTTTAAGGCCCGTACAGAAGAAACTGGCTTAGGACTATATTCTAAGTAGTCATATGGAGATGAACGTAGATGAGACCCATAGACAATGGTCATAGGCGATGCAGGTGCACGAATTGCAAGATTAGCGCCACGCTATTTTGGGAGAAGATAGCCTTTTTCAAGACAGCCTGAATCTAAACTATATAGCCAGCGAATACCGTAAAATAGTAATTACCATGACACAGAAATAAATGCAGAGCAAACTTTTAAGCCATGTTGTCAGCTATCAAGGATCAAAATTTATTGCGTATTAACGATCTAGCTACATGTACTGTAATGATCATTTATTTATAATGTCATAACGTCTAAGGCGTCAGCAAAGCAGCAAAGCTAATAGGCCTATATTAGAAGTATAAAGCAAGTAAAATCTATCATAGCCTCCCCACCCACCCGCTGGGACTACGGCAGAACCGAAGTATTAAGGAAGAGACTCAAATAGCTCGAGTCTTAAGGAGCTATTTGAGGTAAGCAAATAATTAAGCAAAAAAGCAAACGTAAACTATTGGAAGAGCTCCCAAAATTTAGGGGAAATGCCTAAAATTAGCAAAACAAATAAGCAAGCAAGTGAATAAAGCATGTGTGAATACGCCTATTAATAAAGGCGAGCTACTGAGCATTAAGCAAAATAAGCAAGCATTGAATAAAAGCATGGAGAATTACGCATATTGACAAAGGCGAGTTACCTAAGCATTAGCGAATAACTAAAGCTGAAGCTTAAACTAGACTAAATAGGACATTATTATTATTAAATATTTGTTGTGAGCCAGCTTGGACTCCACAAAAGGTTCGTAGCCCCGCACAGGGGAAGTTCTGTGAGAGTATCAGATTAAAATAAAATGTTATTGTTAGCCAGCTTGAACTCACACGAGGTACGTGAGCCTCCTCCCACGGGAAATTTTGATGCCTCTCCGGTCGAAGGCTGACCGGGAGTGAAGCGAAATGATAATCCAAATAAAAGCGACAAAAAGGTGCGTTGTCATTGGAAAATAACCAAGCTGTACCAAAAGCAAGGTTGGATTGGCCACAAACCCGTTACTACCATAAGCGAACGATGACTACTGACTCATAGGCCGTTGCTACGTGTGTCCGGCAACCCCAGAAACTAAAGTCGACCATGGCCAGGCACCTTTAACTGAGATCTGAAGCAAAAACAGGTGCCATACTGTCGTACTTAAATAATGAATGAGCCAAAAACATTTCAGGTCAGGGTTAAAAACTTGTTCCCTACGTTGACTTCGCTTCGGAAACGGGATTTTGCCAAAACGCATTATAATACTTAACAGATGAACTCATAAGCCATAGCCTCTTTTAGTATCCGGATTCCAACAACAGGTTGTCTGCGCGTTTTAGTATTTAAAGATTTTTTTTTGTAATTGCGAACATTTCTTAGCGGGGGGGGGGGGGTTGCTTTTCCATATATATATGAGCATTTACGAGTTATTGGAATATATGTGGCCAATCAGTGACGCTCTATTCCTTACTGACATGTATGGGCGACGTTGTTGTCCAATGAGTACAAGCTATTGTGTGTCATTTGTACTGGACAGTTACGTAGGTGGGTAGGACCATCAGATTGTATTAAATACAGAATGAACAAGACGCTCCCGTAACTTTCGGTGTTTTAAACCTTTTTCTTCTCAAAACTACTCCCAGTGTCCTAACCCGTAGTTTCCGTCATACCACAACAAGTAGCTCCGCCTCGCTGTGCGCGATTCGTGGAAGTTATAGCAATACCAATGATTATATACGGGGGATGTACCTCGGAAAGGGGACATAGCCGAGCGTCTTGAACAAGACTAAGGAGAAGAAGGATTTCTTAAGATTTGGGCCAAAATGACAATACTGACCACTAGATGACAACTGGCCACAAACTGTGTACACCACATATTCAGCTTGGGTCAACGGTGCTTTTGAGTGAATCTGGCTTAAATCGGCCCATAGTATAGGCTACAGACCATGTGACCTTATTATATTTTATTTATGTTTTACAACGGTTTCTAGATCAATTTTTCCTGCTGAATCTGAATCCGATGGGTGCCAGGCGAAAAACCTTGAGCATTTTCGAAGAAACGCAAATATTCAAAATGGCCACCAAACCACTAAGAACTCATCTGTTAATTACTCAAAAGTTGTATTTTTTGCCTGAGTGTCCAGTCAAAGCACCCATTGCGAAATAAAATTAAAAATAAAATTAAAATATGATTCATTAATGGAAACTTGGTATATCCCTAAAATCACTAAAACCCACTTTTACCCACTTTCAAAATTTTGGGCAAAATCCTCCATTCAGTGGATATTTCATCGCGACCATCCAACCAGCCGTAACAGGCCGAAAGCTTTCAGCCACACAACTCTTAAGTCTAGCGGCCACATTCAGGTAAATACTAAGGAAGCGGTCCGCTCTGGACTAAGTTCATTTTTGAAATGGCTACGTGACATTTCACCCAACGTTCGCTTAGTATAGCTAGGGGGATTTTCAGCTGACCAATGAAGTGGTCCGCTAATGGAAAATCTCCCTGCCGTTGCCCGGCTACGTGACTTTTCACCCAAGATTTGGGTTAATAATCTATAGCGATTTACCGCTGACCAAGGAAGCGCTCTGACTCTGGACTTAGTTCATTTTTGAAAAGTCAACTGCGGTGGCCCGCTACTTGACTTTTTCATCCACAGATCTCGGGCGACTTCCCGCTGAACAAGGAGGCGCGTTTCCGGCTCTGGATTTTTTGAATGTCTGAGAGGCACTACCCTTTATAGTCGACGTTCTGGTCGCGGCCATTTTTCTATCCTTAGAGCAACTTCATAGCGATGGTCCAGTACTTAACCTCAACTGACTTGTGCGAGTTGCATAGTCAGAACTGGGCATGATACGTACTCTCTTAAACATTAGATATGAACCTTCAACATCCCTTGCATAGGTTTCCCGGGAACCGAACATTGGCCAACAATTTCTTGCGGACCCTACGGGTAGTTCTCCGGCCCACTAAATCGGTGATTTTCGTTGTGGCCTGGCTAAATGTTGCTACCGTGGCCCGGCCACTTGAAAAGGGGACTTAGTGATTTCTAGTTTACGAGCCGGATTACCGGCCAGCTTTTGGTCAAAACTTACGATGTTTATATTGCCGTGGCCTGCCACGAGCAAGTGAATTATTTTCAAAATTGAACTAGGTCCAGAGCGGAACGGCCGTTCAGCGGCGTAGTTGCGCGTGGTCCTCCTTTTGAAGGTACGCGCCGTGAAGCCGGCTAAGTTGCATGTGCGGTATTCGTCACCCCTTCTGTCGCCCGGGAAATCACCCTGAGCTTACTCAAAAAAATGTTGGCACCTGGCGGTTGTCCGCAAAACCCATTAAACACTTTGACCGGGAAACGGGGCTAGACGGGACCAAGATTGAAATTTCCAATTCATATTCATGAAAGACTGCAGCGTGCCTTGAAAATTCAGAACTCATTTTGGCCTTAAAAACGAGTCATTTCAAAAGTTTGATTGATTGTACTGTTGCTTCTCCTTTAAAAATACCTCAAGAACTCCCATGAGCTTCCAATTATTGTTTGAGATTTTTTCGCTTTTTTTTTTTTTTTTGACTTCTTCATCGTTTCAAGAGGGGGGGGGGGAATTATATATTGTAACCTTTGGCAAAATTGACCACAAAACCCCAAAGACAAGGAAACACAAAAAAATGGGAATCTCTTAAAAACTGATCGTGCTAATCCAAGATTGGATCACGTCTCTCGTCAAACTTGTGCCGCTAGTACTGGCACGCGTAAGTCAGCGCTCGCTAGATTGTTTTAGTGAGAAGCGTGATCTGCCCTAACCCTTGGACCGGCATCACTCAATGCTGCTACCACAAAAGTTCAGCCTACATCTACCGTTGGAACCTGTCCAATAAAACCACACTGGGAGGCTTTCATCCGACCGGTATGTGGATCCTGTACCCGCAAGACACTGAATGGGCCGGGCCCTATCCTATCCAGGCTAATATAGGTTCCCCTGCGCCGGGGTGGGTGCGTTGGTTTAACAAACAGTGTTCCAAAATAAACTATTGCTACCATACAAGACTTGCAGCCCGGAGCTACTGCTACCCCAGAAGTGCAGCCGAAATACACCACAAACCAAATAAATGTATCAGAAAAGTCGGTGATTTAACGTAGAGGTTGAACCCCCCTTCCCTCCATTTCCTTAAAAGATTCATCTACGAACACATTTCCCTTGCCACAATTCCAATACAATTACATGTCAGAACAAAGTTTAAAAACAACAAGTCCTTCTAAGTTAGCCATATATATTTGGGCCTAACTTAAAACGTGCCACTGACATTGTGTCTGACTGCCTCTTCCTCTTCCCACTTTTTTACCTGTGTATTACATGTTTCTAAATCTATGTACCAGTGCGCACACCTGTTTCCAAACAGGCGTGCGGCCCTCCCTTAGTTTGCCGTCAAGTGAGGGGTCAGTTAGCCGGGTTCTAAGGTCAGGGGTTGCGACGGGTGGTAAAGGTTAGGTTGGGACCGATTCATGGCAATAGGCCCAAACATTACGGTTACTTTTATGATAAAACAGCACGCGCCTTAAAAAGCGTGCGGTCGCCCCTTAGCTACAGTAAGTCGGGGTCAGTGAGCCGGGTCAAGGTCAGGGGTTGTTACCGCGTAAAGGTCAGCTGCTGGGACCGGTTCCATGCAATAGGGCCCAAATTACGGTTAAAACAGCACGCGCCTTAACAGGCGTGCGGTCGCCCCTTAGTTCCCGTCACGTGAGGTGGCTCGTTAGCCGGGTCAAGGTCAGGGGTTGGACGGTAAAGGTTAGTGGTTGGGACCGATTAATGCTTGGCCCAACATTACGGTTTTAATTATTAAAACAGCACGCGCCTTAACAGGCGTGCGGTTCGCCCCTTAGTACCGTCAAGTGAGGGGTCAGTGTTAGTGGGTCAAGGTCAGGGGTTTGGACCCGGGTTAAAGGTTAGTTGGTTGGGAACCGATTAAGGCAATAGGCCCAAACATTACGGGAGTATTTAAACAGCAAGCACCTTAACAGGCGTGCGGTCGCCCTTAGTTACCGCCAATGCACGGGTCAGTTTGCCCGGGCTTTTAAGGTCAGGGGTTGCGACCGTTGTAGGGTACGGGGTCCTAGGGGGCTAGCCACCTAGAAAAGTTAAACGGAACCACACAAAAGTCGCATGGCCGTGGCCCTGGCTTGGATCCATGGTTATAAAATTATTAAAAATGCAATCTTTCAGGTAAGTATCAGAGGGCCCAGTGGATGCGACGATGGACCCAAGACCGCTAGGATCCGGATTTTCAAGTTGAGTCTCAGTCAAGGTAAGTAAGGTTTTTCTTCTTGTTTGTCCTACTTTTTTTTTTGTTACTCCCCGCTTTGCCCTTGGGGGAGGGGAAATGCCGAGGTGGGGAGTTATATTTTTCGCTTCTTGTTCTTCTCCATAATTAAAAGAAAATTTCAGCGGGTGTTGTGTCATTGCCGCTGCCGTGGCCCCCCGCTAGTCAAGGGTCACATGGCCAGGGTCAAGGTCAGAGGTTTGTGACCGGTTAGAGGTTAGGGGTGGGACAGAGATCAAGTAGTCATATGGAATAGGCCGAACATTACGGTTTAAAAACTGGTAAAAGTGAGGTTGGTAGTATTTCTGAGCCACTTCATTCCCCAAAGAATGACCCGGTTAGATGTATAATAAATGTTGGCTACCTACCGGGGTCCGCAAAACCTATTTAGGATTGGGTGTTTTAGGTTTAATATCTAATGTTTTAAAGAGTGCGTATCATGCCCAGTTTCTGGCAGCAAACTCGCAACAGTCAGTTGAGGTTAAGTAACTGGCGTATCGCTCATGAAGTGCTCTAAGGATAGAAAAGGGGCTGCGACCAGAACGATACTATATGAGGGTCCTGGCATATCAGACTTTCAAAAATGAACTAAGTCGAGTTCAGAAAAACTAAAGCCAGAGTTCAGATAGCGACCGCTTCCTTTGTTCAGCGGGAAAGTCGCCCTAGATCTTTTGGTGAAACGTCACCTAACCTAGCCTGCCACGTATGTGACTTTCAAAATACTAAGTCAGAGGGACCTGCTTCCTCCTTGGTAAGCGGAAGGCGCCCTAGGTCTTTTGGTGAAACTGTCACCTACCCGGGCCACGGTATGTAGACTTTTCAAAAATAAACTAAGTCCAAGCGACCGCTTCCTTGTCAGCGGTAATCGTTCTAGATTATTAACAAAACTCTTAACAAAACTCGGTTTTAAAAAAGTCACGTAGCCGCAGCCACCGCAGCGAGATTTTTCCATTTGCGGACCACTTCATTGGTCGGCTGAAATCCCCCTAGATCTACTAAGCGAACGTTGGGTGAAATGTCACGTACTAGCCAATTTCAAAATGAACTAAGTCCATAGCGGACTGCTTCCTTCTTCACGGAAAGTCGCCATCTTTTTCGGTGAACAGTCACCTAGCCCTGCCACGGCATTAACCTTTTCAAAAAATCACACTAAGTCCAGAGCGGATCGCTTCCTTGGTCTTCACCTGGAAGTGGCCGGTGACTTAAGAAGGAGCGGTCTCGCTGCAATGCTAGTTTCAAAAAAACGACTAAAGTACCAAAAAATTAAAAGTCAGGGTAGGGGGCGGCCCTACTCGAAATCTTAATCGTCAGGTTCCATCAACGTGGAATATTTCCTAGTACGGTTAGGTACGTAAGAAGGTATATTAAATGCTTTATCCAATCAATATATTACTTGAGACCAGTTTGCTAGCTTTCGAATAATTTTGATACTCAAATCAATACCCCTTAAGTGGCTCCAAAATACCACAATTCATTACTACATATAGAAAATCACGTACAACTTTGTTATAAAAAAAATAAAAAAAATAAAAAAAATAAAAATGTTATAATATAATCAAATTGATGATTATTGCAAGATGGCATCCTAGATGGGCGTCCCGATAATGACTGCAAATGTCGTCAGTAAAGGTCATTAATTCATTCACTATGTATAGGGCTAAAGTTGCAAGTATTTTTACCGGGGTCGTGTTATGGTTTTGTGTTGGCATTTTACTGGACAGTTTACGCAGGTGGGGTAGGACCATCAGATTGTATTAAATACAAAATGAACAAGCCTCTCCGTAACTTTCGGTGTTTTAAACCTTGTTCCTTCTCAAAACTACTCCCAGTGTGTCCTAACCTTCGTAGTTTCCGTCATACCACAACAAGTAGCTCCGCCTCGCTGTGCCGCGATTCGTGGAAGTTATAGCAATACCAATGATTATATACAGGGGGATGTACCTCGGAGGGGACAGCCGAGCGTCTTGAACAAGAGAAGGAGAAGAGATTTCTTAAGATTTGGGCCAAAATGACAATAACTGACCACTAGATGACACTGGCCACAAACTGTTTACACCACATATTCATCTTTTGGTCACGGTGCACTTTGAGTTATCTGGCTTTAATCTGCCCATAGTATAGGCTACAAACCATTTGACCGTATTATCTTTTATTTATG
The DNA here is from genome assembly GCA_023653785.1 of Ophioderma brevispina. Lineage (NCBI taxonomy): Eukaryota > Metazoa > Echinodermata > Ophiuroidea > Amphilepidida > Ophiodermatidae > Ophioderma > Ophioderma brevispina. The sequence continues at coordinate 101,612 of JAMKCH010039131.1, forward strand.
TTTTACCCCGTTTCTAGATCAATTTTTCCTGCTGAATCTGAATCCGATGGGTGCCAGGCGAAAAACGCTTGTAGCATTTTCGAAGAAACGCAAATATTCAAAATGGCCACCAACAAAGAACTCATCTTTTAATTACTCAAAAGTTGTTTTTTGCCTGAGTGGTCCAGTCAAAGCACCATTGCGAAATAAAATTAAAAATAATTAAATATGATTCATTAAGAAACTTGGTATATCCCTAAAATCACTAAAACCCACTTTTACCCACTTTCAAAATTTTTGGGCAAATCCTCCATTTCAGTGGATATTTCAACAATCGCGTACAACCCACCGCCGTAACAGGCGAAGCTTCATCCACACACTCGTAAGTCTCGCGGCCACATTCAGGTAATACTAGGAACGGTCCGCTCTGGACTATTTCATTTTTGAAATGGTGACGTGACATTTACCCAACGTTCGCTTAGTATAGCTAGTGGGATTTTCAGCTGACCAATGAAGTGGTCCGCTAATGGACAAAGATCTCCCTGCCGGGGCCCGGCTACGTGACTTTTCACCCAAGATTTGGTTATATCTATAGGATTTACGCTGACCAATGACCGCTCTGACCTCTGACTAGTCATTTTTGAAAAATCAACATGCGGTGGCCCGCTACTTAGATTTTTCATCCAAAGATCTAGGGCGACTTCCCGCTGCACAAGGAAGCCGTCCGCTCCGGACTTTTGAATGGCTGAGAGTCCACTACCCTTCTTATAGTATCGTTCTGGTCGCGGCCATTTTTCTATCCTTAGAGCAACTTCATAGCGAGTCCCAGTAACTCTTAACCTCAACTGACTTGTGCGATTTTGCAGTCAGAAACGGGCATGATACGTCTCTCTTAAACTTAGATATGAACCTTCAACACTTATCTTACATAGGTTTCCCGGAACCGAACATGGCAACATTTTTCGTGTGCGGCCCTACGGGTAGTCTCGCCCATAAATAGTGCTTTTTCCGTTGTGGCCATGGCTAAAATCTTGTCTGCCTTGGCCCGGCCACTGCAAGTGACCTTAGTGATTTCTATTTTACGAGCAGATTACCGGCAGCTTTTGGTCAAAACTACGCTGTTTTAATGCCGTGGCCCGGCCACGTTACGTGGCAGGGCCACGGCAAGTGAATTTTCAAAATTGAACTAAGTCCAGAGCGGACGCTTCCTTGGTCAGCGGTAATTGGCCGTTGTCCTTCTTTTTGAAATTTACGCTGCCCGTGAGCCGGCTAAGGTTTTGGCCTCCGTGCGGTATTCTCAACCACTTCTGTCGCCCCGGAATCACCCGGAGCTTAAAAAAATGTTGGTCACCTGGCGGTTTCCGCAAAACAATTACAGTTGCCCGGGAACCTGGGCTACGAAAAGTGAACCCAGATTAATTTCATTAATATTCATGAAAAGCTGCAGCGTACCTTGAAATCAGAATCATTTTGGCCTAAAAACGAGTCATTCCAAAGTTTGATTTTGATTGTAAACTTTGCCTCTTCCTTAAAATACCCTCACGCACCCCCTGAGACTTCCAATTTCTTTTAGATTTTTCGTCACTCTTTTTCATTCGTTTCAAGAATATATATGCTACTTTGGCAAAATCTGCCCACACAACCCCAAAATACAAATGAAACCATATGGGCATCTCTACAAACTGATGTGCTAATTCCAAGATTTGGATCAAGTCTATAGTCAACTTGTGCGCTAGTACGGAGCACGAGTCAGTCAGCGCCCGCTGTAGATTTTTCTTAGTGAGAAGCGTGGATCTGCCCTAACTCCTCGGCCGGCAACCACTTCAGTGCTGCTACCACACAAGTCCCAGCCTACACTCTACCTGAACTGCCAATAAAATCAACACATGGGAGGCCTTCTATCCGACCGGTATTTGGATCCTGTACCCGGCAAGGAACTGATATGGGCCGGGCCCTATCCTATCCACGATAATATAGGTTCCCCTCGCCGTGGTGCGTTGGTTTAACCAACGGTTCCAAATACAAACTACCATTCAAGACTTGCAGCCTGGATCTACTGCTACCACAGACGTGCAGCCGAACATACTACCAGCAACACCACATAATCTTATCAGAAAATGTATGTGATAACAGATGTTGAAACCTTAATTTCAAAAGAAAAACACCTTTCCCTTGCCCACATATTCCAATACAATGTAATTGTCAAACAAAATTAAAAACCAGGAAAAAAGAAAACAAATTCCTCTAGTTAGCAAAAGTTTAATTAAATAGACTGTAGGCCGAACTTCACGTAAAACTGCACGCGCCGAACAGGCGTTCGGCCGCCCCTTAGTTACCGTCCAGTGATGGGTCAGGTGGTGTAGCCGGGTCAAGGTCAGGGGTTGCGGACGTAGGTTAGTGTTTGGGACCGATTCATGCAATAGGCCCAACATTACGGTAAACAGCACGCGCCTTAACCGGCGTGCGGTCGCCCCTTAGTTTTCCATTCAAGTGATGGGTCAGTTAGCCGGGTCAACGGTCAGGGGTTGCGACGGGTAAAGGTTACGTGGTTTGGGACCGATTCATGCAATAGCCCAACATTACGTTAAAACAGCACCCGCCTTAACAAGCGTGCGGTCGCCCCTTAGTTACTCGTCACGTGATGGGTCAGTTAGCCTGGTCAAGGTCGGGGTTGCGACCGGGTAAAGGTTAGTGTTGGGACCGATTCATGCAATAGGCCCACAGTACGGTACACAGCACGCCGCCTACAGCGTGCGGTCCGCCCCTTATTTACCGTCAAGTGAGGGTCAGTTAGCTGGGTTAAGGTCAGGGGTTCGACCCGGTAAGTTTTATTGGTTTGGGACCGATTCATGCAATAGGCCCAACTTTACGTAAAACAGCACGCACCTTAACAGGCGGGCGGCGGCCCTTATTGACCGCAATGGCAAGGGTCCAGTTTGCCCGGGTAGGGGGGGTCAGGGGTTGCGACCGTGGTAAAGGTCAGGGGCTAGCACCCTAGAAAGTTAACCGGAACACACAAGGTTTCGCTCCGTGGCCCGGCTTGGATTCCATGGTATAAAATTATAAAAGGCAATCATTTTTCAGTAAGTCTCAGATGGCTCTCAGTGGATGCGACACGGACCCAAGACCGCTAGGATTCAGGATTTCCAGGTTCTGATCTCAGTCAGTAAGTAATGTTTTTCTTTACTTTTTGTCATACCTTTTTTTTTTTGTACTCCCCTCTTCCCTTGGGGGAGGGAAAATGCCCGAGGGTGGGGAGTTATATTTTCGCTTCTTTTTCTACTCCCTACGTAAGAAAAATTTTTCAGCGGTTGTGACATTGCCGCTGCGTGGCCCGGCTTAGTTCAAGGTCACTTGCCCGGGTCAAGGTCAAAGGTTGTGACCGGTTTTAGAGTTAGGGGTTGGGACCGAGTCAAATTGTAGGCCTAAAAATTACGGTAAAACCATGGTAAAAAAGTGTGGCAGTATCTTAGCCAATTCATTCCCCCAAGAAATGAAAAAAACAAAAAAAAAAAACAAAAACACCCGTTCGCTTTTTATATAAATGTTTGCTACCTACCGTTTTCCGCAAACCTATTTAGGATGGGTTTTTTGATGTTTCATATCTAATGGTTTAAAGAGTGCTTAGCTGCCCTAGTTTCTGACAGCAAACTCGCAACGTCAGTGAGTTACTACTGGCTATATCGCTATGAAGTTGCTCTACGGATAGAAAAGGGGCTGCGACCAACGTATACTATAGGAGGTATGGCATAATCAGACATTTCAACTAATGAACTAAGTTCCAGAGTTCAGAAAAAAACTAGCCAGCTTTCAGAGCGGAACGCTTTCTTGTTCAGCGGAAAGTCGCCCTAGATCTTTTGGTGAAAAGTCAACCCCTAGCCGGGCCACGGTATTTAGACTTTTCAAAAATAACTAATTCCAGAGCGGACGCTTCCTTGATAGGCGGAAAGTCGCCCTAGGTCTTTTGGTGAAAAGTCACCTAGCCGGGCCACGGTATGTAGACTTTTCAAAAATAAACTAAGTCCGATCGGGCCCTTCCTTGGTCAGCGGTAACTCGCTCTAGATTATTAACAAAACTCTTGGGTTAAAAGTCACGTAGCCCGATCCACCGCAGCGAGATTTTTCCATTAGCGTACCACTTCATTGGTCAGCTTAAAATCCCCCTAGATCTACAAGCGAACGTGGGGTGAAATGTCACGTACGCAGCCATTTCAAAAATAACTAAGTCCAGTGCGGACGGCTTCCTCTTCAGCGGAAGTCTCCCTAGATCTTTCGGTGAACAGTCACCTAGCCCGGCCACGCCATGTAGACTTTTCAAAAATAAACTAACGTCCAGAGTGCGGATCGCTTCCTTGGTCCTTCACCTTGAAGTTGTGCCGGTGTACTTAAGAGGAGCGGTCTCTCGCTGACTGCTAGTTCAAAAAACGACTAGTACCAAAAAATTAAAGTCAGGTAGGGGGCGCCCTACTAGAATCTCAATCGTCATGTTCCATCAACGTGGAAAATTTCCTAGTACGGAGTTAGGTACTTAAGGGATATTAATTCTTTAGCAATCAATATATTACTTTAGACCCTTTTGAATAGCTTTCAATAATTTTGATAATCAAATCAATAACCCATTCAAGATGGCTCCAAAATACCACAATTCATTACTACATATAGCCAAAAGCGGTAACGTTAAGTGTATATCACTACAACTCATTCAGAGCAGTTAAATGTTATAATATAATCAAATTGATTGATATTTGCAAGATGGCATCCTAGATGGGCGTCCGATATGACTGCAAATGTCAGTCAGTAAAGGTCATTAATTCATTCACGATGTAGGCTAAAGTGCAAGTATTTTTACCGGGGTCGTGTTATGGTTTTGTTGATTTTGGAGTGCAACATCCAACAACTGGTAGTGGTTTTGTCTCTTCATGACTCCTCTTTTCTGTCATCTCAGTAAGTCTGACTGCTGCTGCAGTACGCGAGTGTCAAGCCAAATTCATGAGTTGTGATTGGGATATTTTTAGCTTCAAGTGCATTTACAAAAATCAATGAACGCGTGCCCTATTTTGACGACGAGTATGGCACAGACCCCTCAGGGGCGCGTGCCATTATAAGTATGGTCAAAGTGCATTGATTTTTGCCAATGCACAAAATATATACCGACATCAACCTAATTCATAAACGTTATTGCAGCAAATACTTTATACTTCGTCCGGCCTGAAATAAGGAGTGATGTCATAGCTTTCGTGCAGCGATTGTGCATGCGTATCGCGCACGCCGACAGTCCTCGCCCAATCATAACTTTGCTTTCACAGCGCGCCGTGCGTTATTTATTTAAAACACTTCCTGATTTGCCAACGGCCGGTATGTTATGCGATGGTGACTTCATGGTGATCGCCGCAGACCGCGGTGTGAACGCATCGTCGTGCATGTCACGGCGCGAGCATTTGATTCGCGTGAACGCCCGTACGCCTGTGCTACGCATACCCGCTGGTACACTACTATAGAAAGGGATAGAGGGGGAGATATGGGAGAGAGAGATATGGGAGAGAGAGGTGGGGGGGAGTGAGAGATGGCTGAGAGAGAGATAGACGGAATGCGAGAGAGAACGTAATTTGTAGAGGGCGAGAATGTTGAGGGATAGGCCTGTAGGAGTGAGAAAGAGAGAAATGAGAGACAGAGAGAAAACAGAAAAATTCAAAAAATAGGCCTAATGGACAGATAGTAGTGAGAGAAGGAGAGAGAGGTGTAGCGGGACGCTCCGATATGGGGTTGGTCTCACGCGGTGCGTTGCCAGAGCCAGAATCTGGCTGCACTCCTTAAACTGCTGGTTGGTAGTCTGACGACTAGTGAGTCACTAAATGATTCGTGGGTGAGGCGCATTAAATTTCTCTACTTTAGTACTATTACTACACTCTGCACCATGCATAAGCTACATCACAGACAACTGCGACATGTACCTGTAGGCCTATCGGCCATGGGTGGAATAATAAAGAACACTGCCAGTAATTCTGTTTTGATACAATTACTATACCACTTACATAAGACATTTACTTATAAACTATAATTTACCTTATATAAGTACCATACTGGACATTCTTCTACATGGACGGAACATACCAATTGTAGCCCAGTAAACTATACACAAGCACTGACTTTGGATAGTGCCAAATATATCATTATATAAAATAAAAGCTAAGTGTGACCTTAAAGGGATTAGCAGCGATTTGCTAATCCGAAACATCGAAAAATCATCAAAATTCATATTTTTGTATTTTTGTTACTGGCATGGATATGCAAACATAACCTGCAAGTGGTTGGCTTGAAATCCGCGAATTAAAGACAAGGCAGTACTTTTTATCTGATTCTTTAATTTCTATACGTGCGTATCAAAATTCCGACTTGAGATCAAAAAAGCCTTTCTCGGTGAATATCCCAGATTTTAAGCGTGATATTGTGCACCATGATCAATACAGTTTGACCTCAAACACAAAGGTGGTTGGTCTTTGTTTATGCTGTGCTACTGTAAACCACAATCAGCTGTTTATTGTAGATTTTGAGACTTCATCGATGTATGTCTATTTATGGGAGACGGTATGACAAATTTTCTCAAATACTTCATTTTTTCACTATTTGGTGGTTTGTTTCTACATTAAAGCAGTTATATTGAATTGTACACACTTATCCCTGATTTATAGATGCATTTCCACGTTTTCGATTCTCTCGCAATATCGCTGCTAATCCCTTTAATATTACTTCTGGTCACAGGCATTTACATAACAGCCCTAAGTATACGGTTATGCTAAAATTTTGCACAGGGCTCCCGCCCTCTAGGCACTGGTCGGCATCCGTGAAATGCATAGCAGAGTCATGTCTTTGACATGCACCTGTATGCATCCACACACATAACCCTAATACCAAAAATAATTAAGTTTTATTACACAATGAAAATTTGGACAGAGCTTCCGCCCTTTAGGCACTGGCCGGCATCCGTGAAATTCATAACAGAGTCATGCCTTTGACATGCATCTGTATGCATACACCACCATAGCCCTATACTATGGTCAGTGCGAGAACCCTTCGACTCCCAGCGTTCTAAATAAAAAAACAAATTTGTGTGAGCAATAACCCCCCCCCCACCCCCATGACATGAATACTGAATTTGGGGGCTTGTGAACCTATCACGGGATCCCCGCACACATCTAACATAACCTCCTATAACCAGATTCACGAGCCAGGATATCCACCACCACCAGTGACCATAGCATCTCATCTATCTTTAAGGATATCCCAATCAGCCGAAATCCACATGGGAGAACCACTTGGAGATATGAAATCATAGCTGTGCACAGTGGTCCACCTTTCTTTAATAGGTAATTTATGGCATGAGCAATAAACTAACTACAGGCTGAGGGACTAAATTGGGGATGTTGGAATCTATCACGTTCATCCCGCCACATCCTAACAAACCTTCATTCTCAGATTCCACGAGCCAGGATATCCAATACCGCCCGCGTGAGCTCGAATCATCATCTGTCCTAAAGGATCCCTACCGGCCGAAACCCGCCAGGAGAGAAAAGAAGGAAATGTATTACCATATGACCGTGCACCATTATCCAGCGTTCTTTATAAAGTTATTTATGGTACGAGCAATAGTTATAACGAGGATACCTAAATTTGGGGAGGTTGATGGAATCTCTCACGGATCCCCGCAATCTCATCTAACGCACACTTTATTATACTTAGTTCCAGTGATAGTGGAATAGCATCTACTTGTTTGTAGGTGGAGGTATGAATTGAGGGGATTGACTCTTTAACGATGTTAAATGGTATGATGTGCGCTCTAGCCATGATAGCCAACCGTGAGCGGTTGGACCATTCACAGTCCCAATCAATAGTCAAAAGCATAAACCCTAGAACATAGAGAATGTTCAAAGAAAGCGCAAACTAAATTCAGGAATAGTTTCAGTGAAAGCAGGTGAAAGCTGATTTTATCAATAGTGAAGATAAAAGTTCTGCATTGTAACACACAGGTGACTGAAACCTTCTTAAACTTATGATATGTTGTTGGTAGGCAATGTTTAAAACAAATTCTGGGGTAGACACACTATGCATCACATAGTATAAAATACAAAATATTTGGTCAACACAATTTTGAATTGTAAATCGCCTCAAATAATTTCAATTACAAAGCAATCATCCGCGCTTAGTGTTTGGTAATATCAATGCACTGTATCGAAAGCGAAGAGAACTACTATTTTGTTATCCTCCATCATGCCTCATAAAGGCTACAGCACAGATGTGTGACCACTTGTCGTAAATATGAAGACGTTTTTTTGTAAAGGAGAAATACGAAAAGAGAAGTGTCTGCATGAAAAATGTTATGGCACGTATGGATCTTGCTACTAAAATACCATCATCATCACTGTACCTACTTCCGAAAAAGATAAAAAGAAGAAAAATGAAATAAAACATGCCAGTTCACGTAAAATTGAAATTGACGACTTCGACCACTATGGCACAGCATAGGCCTATGGTATTTAACATGTTTAAGACACTGCAGAATCAGTATTGACTGGACGAACAGCGTAACTTTATGTGTAGTTGGCCAGTTTCTTTCAATCCGATCTCTTTTGCATTGCGAGGAAGAAATCGAAGATTTTCTGGGTATTTCTGTCCTCTATTTTGAGTAATGGACGAAGTCCAACTCCGCCCATAACTCTACCATCAATTGGAATCTACTATACCAAGATTCACGAGCCAGGATATCCACTACCGCCACGTGAGCCCGCATCTCATCTACTTTAAGGATATCCTAACTGGCCGAAATCCACATGAAAGAACAGAAGAAAATTTATTACATCATATTTGTGCGCTGTGATCCAGCGTTCTCTCATAAGTTATTTATTGTACGAGCAATGACCATAACACGGATAACTAAAGTTGGGGTGCTCGTGAACCTATCACGTGATCCGGCACATCTAACATAACCTCCTATAACCAAGATTCACGAGCCAGGATATCTACTACCGCCACGTGATCTTGCATCTCATCTATCTTTAAGGATATCCTAATCAGCCGAAACTCACATGAGAGAACAGAAGGAAATTTAGTACACTGTATCTTTGGACTGTGGCTAAAACTATGCACCATGATCCAGCATTCCTTCATAGTCATTTATGGTACGAGCAATAGTCATAACACGGATAACTAAATTTGGGGGGGCTCGTGAACATAATCTAACATAAACTCCTGTAACCAAGATTCACGAGCCAGGATATCCACTACCGCCACGTGATCTCGCATCTCATCTATATTTAAGGATATCCTAATCGGCCAAACTCACATGAAGGAACTATTATTATTAGCTATATTAAATGAGTGATAAATATAAAAGGCATGTCAATGCTTTACGTTACAGTATATTACAGTATGTAGCGCCATTACACCCCAAGTTACCATAGTTTATCATATCACAAAATAATCACAGCTACATCATCTCTAACACTAAAGTAATAACCTTTACTTAACACACATCATGTTACTTCATTTAAATCAATATATAATTAGAATAACTTTATGCAATTAACCTTCAAGCCCAAAATATTATCTTTTAATTATCATTTTAATTAGAATAACAATAAATTAAATTCACTAAAACAAAATCCTCAACTAAATCCTAATACTGCCTTTTATTATTTTATTTAGTTTTAGGTAAATATTTATTTAGTTCTTTTATCTAACCATAACAAAATATCCTTATGCAATCTCAATTAACATAACTAAACTTTATTTAATGTCAAACAAAACATTTAAATAACTAATTTTAATTTATTTAATAGGAATTAAAATCATCACAATATTCCAAACATCTATACACTTGAAGATCAACCGGATTTATCCTCAAATCTCCGGAGTTATTTAACAGTGGTAATAAAATATAAAACTTAATCTTCCTTTGTGTACTGAATATCTTTAGAAAATATACACATATATAACGCTATCTGAACTATGAGAATAAATACACGATTTTATTTACATGAAACCAACATTAACTGTGATATGCATTTCCCCCTCACTAAATAATATCTAAGTAATCCAAAATAAATATGGAATATAATACAAGAAATAATAAAACCTAACCCCACTTCACAAGAGATAATTAACAATAAAACACAATTCCTAACCCGCGCCCGAATTCACCATATTTAGCATATCACAACTCCAGCTGGCCCGGATGGTGGACGAGTCGACACGCATCCGCATTCAGTCTCTCTTTCAATGATCACAACTTTATGAAATTACATGGAGAATTCAATGAAATAGACATCACAATTCCGCACTGACCATCAAAAATAACTAATAATGTAAATGACATGGAATAATAATTGCCAGGGCTCTTAATAATTCAATCAGAAAAAGAAATAAAATACAAAATGCGCTAATTTTATCCCTAATCAAATGGCTGCGCCCACCGCCCAGGTAATCGCAACATAGCAGTATACCGCCGTCACTGTACTAAACAACTTGAACGGCATGACCACCTGATATGCGGCGATAGTGATACGTGCAAAAACAACAACCTAACATGGGGGGTCATGATTTCCCGATGAATTTTGCAACAAAAATCGTGCGGAGATTGCCACACCCTATCTACCTGATCTGGACGGCCTCTACAGTTGGCAGATAGATTTTATAACACTAGAGCCGATTGAGATACTTGGTTTTGTGAAACAATGTCGAAAAGTGTGAATTTTCAGTGATTTTGGGCATGAATCTTGGAAGTGAGTGATTGACACGCAACACTTCATGCATTGACCTGATTAAGTGCACGAATCTCGAAATATACCAACAACCAGATTAAAATCACCGGAACCATAGCATCATGTTATTCACAAATATAAAATATATCATCCATAATTTGATGTGGATGAATGCATGACTACACCAAAATGCGAAATTTCAGGCTAAAAATATCGAAGGAAGCCTGGACGGCAGCGTGTCATCTGACACGCAATCAGAAACAACACAATTTTCCATGTGCATGAATGCAATCATTAAGGCCAACATTTCGATTAAATTTGGTCATGAAACATATCTCAAATGGTTCCCCGCACTCTTCATGAAATATTAAAAGATGATTCTACTTGCCAACTGCTTCTGGCTGTCCAGCGCTGAATTTCTTCTCAAACTTGACAAATCTGCACGGTCTCCAATAATTGCGCTGCGTACCTATAGCCCATGGGTGGAATAATGACAGTCACCTGGCGGCCTAGGAGCGCTCCCGCCCAGAGGGTACCGACCATGGCTCATTTGTGAGCCCCTTCGTCACATTCAATCCAGCGCCACTCATGATATTTGATAAATCATGAACTTTAGAGTAAAAACCAGGTTTGTTGCTTGCTAATACATCTTCGAGTGATTTAATTATGTATTTTATTAGTGAGAACTATGAATGGTAATTTTCCAATTCCGCTTCAGAAGGATATAGAACGAGAGAGAGAAGAGAGCAAGATGTCATACAGAAAGGAAAACTACATTTTGTTTGAAAGTCGTTACTAACCAGCGCGTACGCGTGGGCGCGTTACGACGGGTGGTTACGCGTGAGGACGCTCCAACACGGAGTACGCAAGGCATTATTTCGCTTTGTTTGTGGTATGACGAGAAACTACGGGGTGGGAGTAGTTTGAGAAGAAAAGGTTTTAAAATACCGAAAGTTACGGGATGAAATATTGCGTTTTATTTAGAAAAGGGAACTAAATGAGCTACATAATATGATGGGAACTACGGGATCTTGAGTTATTAAAAAAAAATAGGAATACGGGATGTTGTGATTCGATGGAGGTGGAATCATAAATCAGGATGACAGGAAATAGACCGCGAATGGAGAGTTATGAGAAAAAGATTAGATAGGGAAAGCTGATATGATTACGGGTTGCGGGTGCAATATTAACGCTTAATAAGGAAAAATGGGAACTTACAGGAAACATGACGGGACACAACCGAAACTTGATCTTATTACTTTTATGCACACAGTTTTATGCGCAAGGTCGGTGAGGTGGGGTCGTTATTTTGTCGTCATGCATATGTGTCACCTCTTCAGTGACCGCTTCGGTTTTAGTGATCGTTCCAGTTTCTCAGCTAGCGGGGATCCCGCTAGTCTTTATTATTAAACGCAACTTTGCATGGTTAGCGCCATCGAATTGGGATTTTTATTGCGTTTTCCTCCTTTTTCTATCGAGAAAAACAAGAGAAAGACTAATGGAAAGCGAATTATTGCGGCGTAGAGAGAGAGAGGGGGGTACGCCAGACAGATGAGGGAAAAAGAATGAAAAAAGGATAGAAATGAAGGAAAACAATAACAAACCGGGCAAAAAGCAGAGCAGCGAGGTTAAAAATGCAATTTTTTAAGGGTCTTTGGGTGACGGGTTGAGAGAGAACACCCTACTTTATAGCAGGGGGGGAAATGTTGCGGCATGAGAAAGAGGAGAGAGAAAGAGCCCCGAGAGATGGGCATACAGAAACGAGTGAGGGAGAGAGGGAGCAGATAGTTGAGGGAGACAGAACGAGAGAGGAGAAGAGAAAGCGTCAATTTGAGGAGGGGGAAATGGTGAGAGAAAAAGTAAAGAAAACTGGAAGGAGAAGAGAAACCCAGGAGAGGGGCATTTGTTCACAGCCCCAAGATTAGCAATATTTATTTAATTTGAGTACGATTTAAAGTCATAAATTGCACATCACAAATATTGTAAATTAGTCTAAGTAACATGATAAAAAAAATAACCTGGTTGGGTGCATAACGGGATGGGTGTAAAGCAAATAGAATGAACCAAAAGATTTAGCACATGACGCATATAGAGAGGACCAGATCCTTTCTAGTTCTAGATGTTTGAGAGGATATATTAAAGCCCATGGTGAGAGAAGATGAGTCAGAGTAGTACAATGCCATCATGCCTCAAAAGTTATTGAGCAGAGTTCCAAGCATAGTGACTTCCAGTTGTTCCAAGTTAGTGACAGTGCAGTAAACATTCTTCCTATAGTGGACCATTGTCATAGTCTCAGCTCCAGAGTTAGTAGTTTTGTCTGATTGTGTAGCAGTATTCGGTTCCGTATTTCGTGGCCTCAGAGTTATCAAAGGTTAAACAAGCTACAGCACTTTTGGACTTTATATGTAGTCGGGACCTCCGAGCATCGGGAGTCATTAGGAGCATGGTTTCTTCAGTAAGGACAAGTCGTCCGGGAACACGTCCACTATGGAATAAGTGGAGTTTTGCGCTGGAAATATTACGCCAGGAATCCTTTGCAAGTTCGGCCATCTTAATTGTAATCTCGCTGCAGCCCGCTTCGCGACATTACACCAGGTAGTAAGTTGAGTAGCTTCATAATTAACAACTTTATTTAGATTAATCTGTGATATGATACCTAATCGAGGGTTTCAATGAGATGATTTATTTTTAAACAAACCAAATATTAAATAAATACTTTGTTTAAAAATTTGTAATCAAGTTCACAGTGTATGTCGAGTTATTCAGGAGTTTGACTCCCGTAGTGTTGAGGTGTTTATTGGCCTTGGTCAAGGTGACCGTAAACAAAATTGGGGGATCGTCCGGGAAATACACTGTAAAAAAATAAAAAGTACAGTTAAAATTTGAACAAATTTGATTGGTGTTTAACTTTGATATCGGTGCTATATATTGTTATTGTGACAGAAGTGTTCATTACACGAGACGTTTTTTAACACAGAGGAGTTTATTAAAGTGTTACGTGGTAGAAGTTTGATGTGCTCAAAAAAAAAGCCGGAACTTCTTAATGGATTTGGCCAAGTATTTTGGGGGATGGAACGTTAGGACATTCATGAGGAAACAGTTTCATAAAATAAGTTGATACCCATCGGTCGAAGACAGATTTGCTAGAGAGGGATTGTTTGGAACACTTAGTGGGAAATCAGGATGTGTCAGATAGTTGCTTTTGAAAAGGAAACATGGAAATGCAAATGCAATAAAAAGGACAAAATTGGCCTTAGAAACAGCAAAATTAGACAGGAAGAAAAAGGAAAGACAAGATAGGTTAGCAATGGAAAAAGAGAGAAAAGAAAGGCAGACAGATTTGAATTAGAAAAGGAACTAAAACAACAAGAACTAGATGCCAAATTACACATGGAACAAAAGAAAAGGATGGACAGATTACAAAAAGGCACAGAAAGAAAAAGAATGAAGTTCGCAGAACATTAACCAAAAACAAAAAATTAGAACAAGAAAAGTAGAAAAGGCAACATCCAGGATCCTTCTCACATTCAGGTTTTGATGCCACTTAAGGAATATCACATTGGTACGACATCTTTAGGGAAACAGAAGTTGAACAAGTATTTTTTGCACTTCGAGAAGATTGCCGAAAGGATGAAGTGGCCTAAAGAGAGCAGTGGAAACATGCTCAGGACGTGTTTATTGGGAAAAGCTTAGAGATATCTAATCGTCCCTTCAATGATCAGTGCAATGACTGTGAAGTTAGTAAAGCAGTCTATTCTTAAGGCCTGGTATGAATTCGTGCCTGAGGCGTATAGGCAAAATTTCGGTGGAGTGCGAAAAAAACTTGCAGATCAAACATGTTGAGGTGTGTGCTAGAGTCAGGAACAAATGTTGGGATAGGTGGCTCACTTCAAGGAAGTGAAACAGGACTTCAATCAACTTAGGCAGTGGTTTTAAATTGAGCAGTTTCAAACAGTGCATTCATGCCGACCATTAAAAACTCATTTGGATGAAAGCGATATCAAAGATTTGAAAAAACGCGAGCAACAATAGCAGATGATTACGCCCTCAACCTAAGGAGTTCGAGCAATAGTATGGGTGGGCCTTATAAGGCAATTACAAGAATTACAAGAGTTTAATTCAAGTAGGCCTTACCAAAGTAGATCATTCCAAAAGTCATGGTACTATTAAAGCAAGGGAAACAGTCAGTAAGGGTTCCTCAGTAAGGGGAATAAGCGTCCTTCTAGTGCCAAACCAAGTCAGGAATGGTTTAAGTCAGATGTAACTTGACATATTTGCAAAGGATTCAGGTCATGCTATGGGAAAGCTGTTGAAGTTGATGGGAAAGCATATGGCCATGAAGCAGAAGTCTGCTCCCACAGGTTTGTGCTTGTGTCCCTTAGACCACAGGTTAGTTCCGGGCTATTAAACAGAAAAATGTTCGAGTCTGAGAAAGTTAGGGACAGACTTGAACCATTGTTTGGGAGGGTTTTAAGTGTCGCTTGTGCGACAAAGTTGTCAGTAATTTTGGATGGGGGTCATTGCGCTTTAGTGAAGTTAGTGCAACAGGTGAGAGTGCTTTGATCCAAAGGTTAGAGGCAATGGATATATTAGTGTCCCTCTTCACAAGGTGAATTTGAAAGTCTGATTTGGTCTCAGGAACAGTCATAGTTGGAGTAGGCCTGAAACTTACGTCAAGGTGGTTCAAGTATTAGGGAATGATTTGGAAAGGCGGGAAAGTACATCCCGAACCCAATTGTTACCCACAATCCCGAAGACAATAGATAGGATTGATAGGAATATGCAGTATCCTGCCGTGCAGTTATAGGAGTATGGCTAGGAAAGCCCTGCTTGAAGAAAATAGTGATAGGAAGGAGAAAGAACTTTGTCCTAATTGATTTAGAGACACGTTCATGACATAAAATTGAGAGAACCAGGTTCAACTTCCCTCTCAGGGGAGAACAGTTCTCCAAAACACAGAGGCAGGTCCTGAGCAGTTACATAGTGGGGATAATGATGGTGATCCTTGAGTCATAGCAAGTAGTTCTTGAACAGGAGAATGATCCTGCACTCAAGAATCTTAGCCAAAGGGCAGTAACCCTGCAGGAGTCATGATGATGTTCTGTGTGTTTTTACAAACACAACGGTGTGCTGATGAAGAAATGGAGGCCACCTGATGCCTCCTGCCAAATGATGAGTGGAAAGTTAGTTCACAGGTAGTTGTCCCAAAGGTTGTATCATAGCGCGGTCCATCAGCATGCCCATGGGATAGTCTATGGCCAGGACATTTAGAGTCAAGAAGACACATGATAGGCTTTTGAACCCACACTTTTGGGGGCCTACACTTCGTAAGGTTGTTTCTGACATAATGTAGGTCTTGCCCTAATTGTCACGTTGTGGGCAAGCCTAATCACAAAATCCCGCCCGCTCCTCTGAAACCGATAACCCCCCGGCATTCGAGAGCATTCAAGTAGGGTCATAGTTGACTGTGAAGGACCTCTCCCTAGGAATAAGTCGGGGTGGTAATCAGTACCTATTGACAATCATGTGCCTCTACCCGGTTTCCTGAAGCCAACCCTTAGAACTATTAAGGCTTAAAACTGTGTGAAGACTTTGACCAAGTTTTTCACTCTTGTAGGCCTACCAAGTCAATCGTCAGATCAGGGGTCAAATTTTACATCTGGCTTATTTCACAAGTTGATGTATGAGTGAGGGATTTAGAACAGTATTTTGTCCAGTGCCTACCATGCAGAGTCCCAGGGGGCTTTGGAGAGATTCCACAAAATCTGAAGAATATGATTAGGACGTAATGTTGGAATTGAGAAGGACTGGGATGAGGGAGTTGGGAGTTCACTTGATTGTTTGCTGCAAGGGTGGCAGTTCAGGAAACCCTAGGTTTCAGTCCCACTTTGAGTAGTTTTTGGTGGTTACAGTCGCAGCGGTCCCTTTGAAACACTCCTAAGGGAGAAATGGCTATTGAATGATGAAACTGACACAACCTTTTGGATTTATGTTTCCAAATTAAGTATAGCTCAATAGGGCAAATGAAATTTGCCACGGAGAATTTGACCAAGCCCAGACCCAAAATGAAAGGTGGTATGACCAAGAGACAAGAGAGGGTCTTTAGGCCACAGGAGACCAAGTGTTAGTCTTTTTCCATCCCTGGACACCCACTGCAGGCCAGGTACCATGGTCCCTATACAGTAGAGTCAAAGGTAAATGAAGGTGGACTACATAGTCAAAACGCCAATTAGGCGTAAGAGTAGGCAATTGTGCCAGGTAAATATGTGAAAGAGTATGCTAGGTAAAAATGATGATGGCAGTGCAAAACCAGTGTGCTCTGTAAGTCGTGCTTGATGAACGTGCAATGATTGAAAATCATGAATCTGAAGTTTGTAAATAATTCAAACAATGATGGCAAGCAGCATGACTATCCAATTAAATTGCAAATTCAGAAGTGCTCAAGAAGTGGATACAAAATAGGCCATCTTCAGAAAATCAACATGTGAAATCAAGCAGTTGATTCATGGAGTTTGAGGATATTTTTCCTGATGTTTCCTAGTTAAGGAACCACTGCTGGTTACCATGATGTTGATGTGGGTGATTGTGCACCAATAAAACAGCACCTTACAGAGTAAATCCTAAGAAGAAAGGAACACAACAAAGAGATAGAGTACATGTTGGAAAATCAATATGAAGCAAGCAAAAGTGAAAGGAATGAGTTTCCCCAGTGTATGTTTGGTTCCAAAACCTGAGGGTTCCCTTAGGTTTGTGACAGCTTAAGAAGGGTAAATCAATGTTCAAGACTATTCATTTCCAATACCTCGTATGATGATTGCATTGACAAAATTGGCAAATTCCAAGATGCAGGCCAAGTTTGGACGTTGAAGGGGTATTGGCAGGTTCCCCTTACTGATCGTGCAAAAAGAAGAAAATTTCGGATTTTGCACGCCGATGGGCGTTTCAGATGGGTTATGCCTTTCGGTATGAAAACGCACCGGCAACCTTCCAAGAATGGTAAATTCATATAGTTAGTCAAGAAGTGGTTTTGCCATGCCAATGTCACTTATATAGGCCATGTAGTAGGTCCAGGCAAGGTCAAGCCTGTCAAGGCTATAAGTTGACAGCAATGAGAAGTTCCCCACGCCTAGTTACAGAAAGAACTTCAGAGATTTTTAGGACTGGCTGGATATACAGGAAGTTTTGTCCAAACTTTTCGGATTATTGCCAGTCCTTGACAAATTCTAGCCAAAATGTCAACATTGTTTGTCGCAGGAAGGTGAAATAGCTTCCAAAAATCAAAGCCATAACTGATTAGTGAACAGGTTCTGATTGCACCAGCTTTCAGAACACAATTCAAGTTGCATAGATGCCAGTGACATAGGGTGTGGGGATTCTTATGCAAGAAGAGAAGACGGAATAGAACACCCTATTTCGTATTTCTCCAAGAAGTTAAAAGCACCCAAAAGAAATTCTTCCACTATGAGAAGGAGCTGTCGGTGCTTGATTTTGGATTAGGGCATTTTGAGGTATATTTGGGCACCACAGTGCACCCATGCTTTGTTTCACAGATCACAACCCCCCTCACCTTCATCCACCGGATGAAAACAAGAATCATAGGTAGTGAGGTGGAGAGTTTGACCTTGCAAGAGTACAACCTAGACATCAGACACATCAAAGGCAAGGATATGTGATGGCTATGACCTATCCAGAATTGTGTAGTAATCGAACAAGGTAAAGCTTTAAAGGGGAAGGGAAGGGTAACATTGTGAATAGTTATGTATATGAGTTAAAAATGTTTAAGAGACTGAAATAGGTAACGAAAGTTTGCCTTTTCAATCAAACTTTCTTTCTTTAAGGGGGCGGGTGTTACAGCCCCAAGAATTAGCAATGATTTTATTCATTTTTGAGTAAGATTAAGTCATAAATTAGCACATAAAATATTGTAAAGGGTCTAAGTAACATGATAAAATTATACCTGGTTCGGGGCATCATTTAACTGCGTGTGTGTAAAGCAAATAGAATGAACCAGGAAGATTCAGAAGAGCTCAGAAAAGCGTGGGGAGGAAACTTCTGGAATGTACCTGGACCTTAGTGATTTCATAGAATGTGCTTCACGGAACTTTCTGGCATCATGGGTGGCGCACTGCTGGCTAATTACACAGTCAGTGAGTAGCTGCTATGAAATCCTAAATCTATGCAGTACAAGTGGAATAATAGAGGCATGTCCAGATTATGAGGTAATGGACTATATAGCCACATGACTAGGGATAGAGAGGACCAGATCCTTCTAGTATTGTTTGAGAGGATATATAAAGCCTGGTGAGAGAAGATGAGTCAGATTTACATACCATCATGCTCCAAGTTATTAGCAGAGTTTCCAAGCAATAGTGAATTCCAGTTGTTCCAAGTTAGTGACAGTGACAGTAAACATTGTATTCCTATAGTGGACATTGTCATCGTCTCAGCTCAGTAGTTTTGTCTGATTGTGTAGCCGTCTTAGGTTTCCGTATTTCGTGGCCTTTGAGTTAACCAAGGATAAACAAGCTACAGCATTTTGGACTTTATATTAGTGACCTCCGAGCATCGGGAGACAGTCATTACGGAGTGGTTTTTTCAGTAAGGGACAAGTCGTCCGTGGACACGTCCCACTATTGGAAAGTGAGTTTTGCGCTGGAATATACGCCAGGACTCTTGGCAAGTTCGGCATCTTAATTGTAATCTCGCTGCAGGCCGCGTCGCGACATAACACTAGGGTAGTAAGTGTAGTAGTTCATTAATTAACAACTTATTATAGATTAATCTTTTTGATTATTGATACCTTATCGATCTTTCAATGAGATTGATTTAAACACACAATTAAAATAAATACTGTTTTTAAAATTGTAATCAAGAGTGCACAGTGTATTGTCTAGTTGTTAAGGAGTTTTGAATCCGTTAGTTTTGAAGGGGTTTTGGCCTTGGTCAAGGTGACCCGTAACATCCATAAACGGCGGTTGACGGGGAACATATATGGGAGTTTTGGGAATTGTGGAGAAAACTATTTCTTAAACAGGCCACTATATAATGGTTAGCACCTTGAGAAGTATCCTTTGAGCTAAAAAGGTTCGACACTCAAGTTATATGGGATGAAATAATAAACGTTTTATTATTTAGAAAATGAGGAAGTTGAGAACTACGAACTAGCGGGTTTTAAAATGAATATAAACGCTTTGTTCTGTTGTGACGGCAAATCATGGTATGACACAGGGAGTTTGAAAAGATGATTTAAAAATGTTACGGAAAGTTATACGGGCTTAAATATTGGACGTTTCCTTAGAATGATATGATATCTACTGAGCTACAGAATAGAACGGGACTAAGGACTTGGAGTGTATTAAAAGTGTTAAGAATGTTGTAACTCGGTAATTTACGAGAGTTTGAAGTTGTGCCACCGCAGTATCAGTGAACGCTTCTGTTTCAGTGACCGCTTCCATTCAGTGATCGCTCCACATAGAGCAGCGGTCGAGCCTTGAAAAGTGCTCAGTTTCAGTGTTACCCCCTACCCCACCGACAACAAACACAACACCTTTATTTGAAGGATAAATATCTAAGATTAAAGGAAATGATTGGTTGGTTGAAATATTGGTGGCAGGGATGATTTCTAGCCGAAAAATGAATTGGGCTGCAAGTTAGGCGAAATGATTATTTATTTTTTTACGGTAAAAATATTACCAATCTTATTTTTATGGATCCTTTTTGTTATTGATATAGGTTTTACATTGCCATAAAGGGTTCAGGTAATACTCGTGGTGGTGACACGTGATAAAAAAGGATATGCTTGTTTTAGGAAAAAAAAAGGTGGGATTTGGGGCTAAAATTCTAGACCCTGTATATTATGTATAAAACAGATTATCTATAATATAAATTGATTGTATTGCATATGATTAAAATTTGTTTTGCTAAAAATTAATAAATCTTGATATTCTTAAGTTTTGAGCTCAAAAAAGTGATTTTTTTTTTGACCAAAAAACACCCCTGCCACCAAAAGTTTTGACCACAACCATACTTTTTAAAACATATTATTACACTTTTCCGATAGAAGTGGTTGCGTTTTGTTGTACCGAGGGGAGGGGTGTCGGACAATTTTGCAGTCCAAACCGCTCCACTACTCGTCCACCCAGATAGCGGGAGCCTCCTCGCTGGTTACCAACGAATCTGAAATCCATGCAGTAATTTTTCTAACAAAACTTGCAACACACCGCCCATAAATGAATTCCAATCCAATCCATTGTTCGCGCGTAAAGTTTTCAGAAGAATACCGCGTAGACATTTAACAACGCAGCGTGCAATACACAAACTCAAGATGATTTTTAATTTTGTACCAGACCCTGTTTTCAACAATCTTCACGCTTTATACACTGCTATATTCAAAAATTACAATTTGAAACCAGAAAAAACTGGGAATTGAGTTTTCGGACGGATGGAAGACAATCTCTACCCCCGAGGAGAAAATGACTGTCCTTGCTTGGGTCAATTGGGTCAGGTCGGGCCGTTTCGATGGCCTGTTTTTTCGGTTTTGCTCGTTCAATAGGAATTGCCGTTGCCTGGTCAGTTGTTTCATCGGGTTTTCCCGTTTCGTCATTACACTGTTGGTTAACGGAACAGATAAGACGCATCAATTTTTCTACTGATTTATTTCATCGAAAGTTGAGACGTTATTGTTTATTATCTACGACGATCTAAGCCTTGTTCATTGCTGGTAAATATCCTGCTGCTTTGACACAATATGGGGCTAGAGAAAATCCACAAATACCGGCCGGCCCGAACAGATCAAATTGCGTAGACCGTTTCACTTACGGTAATCGTCGAATGTGACGACTTCGAGATAGGCAAACAAGATTCGCAGGCACGGGCGGTTAGGAGATTATTAAATGAATCAGAAGGTGAAAAAGCTGGAATAATCAACAACAGGAAACACAAATTAAACCAGGCCGTCGACATCGGGAGTGCAAAACTCAAACCAGCAGTTATTGACAGTATCGGTGCCTGGGACATCTACACAGAATTCGGGCATCGGGAATACCACGCCAAACGGGTTTCTCAGCGGCGACAATCGCAATCATTGCAAACTCAAACCAAGCGGAGTGTGAATTGACTCAGCAAAATTCTCAAAAATGATAAACACGTTGTGGCGGGATATTTCTACTCGGCTTAGCACATCTACCAATCAGCCAAATGCCTACTTGTGCAGCTCAAGTTCAAGTGCAACAGCCCTCGCTTACCACTCAGTCTCAGCAGCAACCAAATCAATCAAGAATTATGGCTGACAGTCTAGCTCAAAGGTAACTTCAACAATGCTAAACACAGTGTGAATAGGGGTGTTCA
>JAMKCH010039132.1:0-25473 GCA_023653785.1 Ophioderma brevispina
TTAGAATAACTCCTGACCCAAGTGCCACACAGGGGGTTGACAGATTGGGTCAAAGGTCACACACGGGTCATTAGAGGTCAGTCGCCTTAAGTCTTCTTTTGGCTGTTTCTGCCACAATCAATTGCTATAATCAATAGACTTGGTCAGAAGAGAACCACTGACCCAAGGCCCATATGAGGTGTTTACAGAAGATGGGTGGTCAAGGTCACGTAGGGGTATACAGGTCAAGGCGCTCCTTCACCCTCCTTTTGGACTTGTTCTGCCCCAAATCAATTGCTTTAATCACTAGAAGTGGCAGAAGAGAACCTCTGACCTAAGGCCCATATGGGGTGTTCACAGATTTGGGTCAAAGGTCACGAAAAGGTAATCAGGGGTCAAATATTTTGAAAATATTGAAGACCTCACACCAAGATATCAATTGCTATAAACACCGGACTTGGTCAGAGGAATTGCTTTGGACCCAACCCTTCTAATGTGTTACATAGATTGGGTCAAAGGTCACTGGACAGTGCAAGTAGTAACGGCATGATATTCTCGTGATGTCTAAAAGCACAATCGATTGCCATAGCTCTTGATTTTATTTTTCCTTTAGCTCCTCTCTCTCCCTCTCTCTTATCTCTTCTCTTTTTTTTTTTTTTTTGTGTTTCTTTCTTCTTCTTACATTCGGTTGTTTTCTTCTTTTCTTGAAAAGGAAAATATCGGGCCGATCTTATAACCATAACTAAACTGATATAAAAAATTGTACCTTGTAACCGTTAAATCAGTTAAGGCATGCATGCCAGCATACAAGACACGTCTGTATGTAGTTTTCTTTGCATATTTGTATTTTCAGGATCCTCACGGGAAGCTAATTTGAATTTACAGAATACATTTTATCAGTTCTCCAATCACCAACACGCACCATTAGCTATAATTAGTTTTTTTGGGTCGATCACTTAATTATCTTTCCGTGGTCACTGATAGCAAAGAGTATAACTGTAACACCTAAGGACATGCACAGCTTTCAGGCCAAACTGTGCATTTTTCTACTCTCCCACAGAAAAATGTGAAAAGATTATAGTTAAGGAATGGAAAACATTGTAACTGAGATACTTAATTTACTTGCCAAATTTCCACAGTACCGATCATACTACGTTCCCTTCAAGAATTTGACTTAGGCTTCAGAAGCAATAAAGATTTCAGTTACATGTTTGTGTCGGAAAAATCCGCCACTGCCAGAGAGATCCCTGAAGCTCTCTGAACTCCACGTGTTTTGTGTAACGCGCACATAAGGGGTGTTTCATACACACAGTGCTACTAACGGGCATGTAAAGGGTCTAATAAAGGGTTCCCAACAAGTAAGTCCCCACCCCATAAAATTCGAGGACATTTAGTTGCATAACTTCACTTAGAAAATTCCAAAAAGGTTTCAAGTGAGAGGAAACATTTGGCTCAGCCACAAAAAGTCGTTGCTTTTCAAAAACCAAAAATTGGCATGAAATAACACCAAACACTCCCTTTTCCAAAATGATCTAAAGTCAAGAAATTATCAATTTACAACAACGATTTCATTCCTTTCTTTTATTCATTGTGGTCTGAAAGTAAACAAGAGGAACGTTAAGATCCCCAGATTAATCAAAAAAGAATTGTATCTAACGTAGATCAATGCTATTATTTACCAGTAAATTACAAGTTTTTGGTCAGAACCTCACTAAATGTTCAGTATTTCCAAAACGAAAATGTGGAATGGCTGTGCTTTATTTGATCCACTCTATACACTCTAAATCGTCAACCTGTATGATAATATGGCTGGTCCATTTTGAAGTCATATCCTGTGTGAACAACTTAATCGAAGACTTACCCAGAGGCGATTTGAAAGTAGTGTAGTTACCCAAATGTGGCTATTGCATTTCAAATCCGTACTGCTCTGTGAAGACTCCCGGAGCGAAGGGACGTTTACCTCGGTTTTTCAAGGGATGGTGTATATTTGAAATCGATAGGAGGCATCGGTTTGGAGGATTTTGGCGTTCGTTAAATTTCCTACTAAATCCATAATACTTTCAATCTCATCCTGTTATCACGAGGATACTCAGAAAACATCCTCAGGATTGCCCTTAAATCAATACCAGTATTTGCCCAAATCCTTGTTAAGTAAGTAAAAAATGCACGAACGTTTCATGACGTAGAAGGTAGTAGAGTGACGCATTAACAAAAGAGCGAGATACGCCAGGGGAGGTTACTATCTTAACTTCACAAATTTGACAAAATTGTTATGTAATCATTACTTTGTTATTAGTTTTTAAAGAAGGTAGTATTTCGTCAAAGGAAATTGATTGAAAGTTATGGCGTTACGAAAAGCACTTCCAACGCAGAGGTTATTGATAGGAACACGAATGGGATAATCGCTTCCTTTTTCGTTTCCTTTTTAAATAAATACACAAACAAACAAACCCTTAAAAACAACCACTATCGCCTGCTTTTGTAAACGTACGATAAACCTTCGGAATTGCGAGCAGTGCATTGTTTATCTAATCAAATGAAATGATATGCAGAATTTGAATTCCAAAAACAAACAATATACCAGTATTAAACTTCCAATGAATGCTTTAAATGTTTCTCACTACCACTCATAGTAGGGTTATAAAACACATTTGAACTTGAGGTTCAAATGTACCCTGTACTAACGTTACCCCCTTATTTATCAACGTTCCCCACATTTCCCCAGAGATTGAAACCCAAAATCGAATTAGCACCCTTCCAACTAAGAAAAACATTTTAAAACCTTCTTCCCCAAACTTCTAGAATGGGATTGTGGTTTATAAGCCTACTATCACTATATATTCACTATATAAAGTGGCAGATATTGATTTATTGGGTCCAGGAAAATATTCTTAACAGAAACATTTACTGGCATGGTGACTGATCCAGCTATTATCAACTATGGCGTTCACTGTGAATGTCATCTTGGAAAAGCTACGGCGCAGACCCAGCAGCAATTTATTTTTATGATGTGGGTTGAACGAACACCCTTTCAGCCCATGCTGAAAGCGAATAGTCTGGGCTGCCGGACTATTCGCTGCTGTAGCGTATTTAAAACAGGCAGCTAACTCCGATGCAAGAGCTTTGGGAAAAACACCCAGCTAACTATAGATGTGGAAAAGTTTTCGTTTTAATATGAATAGCGCGCCTTGTGTCTGATGTTGCCGCACCTCTAAATTCTGCACTCTGGCACCGTACATAATTTCAAAACCTAGACGCAACTTTTCCGCACAATGAAAAATTCTTCTGACCTTGGTTCAAACTGAACTCGTGTTTGGCTGCAAGCATTTGATTTATTTCTTTTGTAAAGATGGGACTGGGCCAACTTGGAATCTCAAAACGAATTAAATCTCAGCCTCGGATATACTGCTACATCTAAAATGTACCTGCCTTGGTTGTTAGTCTTATTATAATCATGTGTATCAACACGGGACTAACGTAGATTCATTAAAATGCGCGCGGGCCAGGTCGGCGTATTAGACTATATAATAGCGCTTGTTTGACGAGTAACAAGCCTAACAGCTCCTAACCCAACGCTCTTTGGAAACCCTCCTTCCGGAAGTTTCTTCAGAATATCTACAAATAAGGCAGGTGTTGAATATTTTGAGCAGACAGCAAAGTAAATATTGTTAGTTCCATGATTAGATGATGAGGATTGCCTTCAGAGGCATGTGGCTAACCATAACGGATAGGATGTGACTTGTCAACAGACGCCGATTTCTAAACGTCGATCCATTTGTGATTGTAGTAGTCATCAAAGGGTTTTTTTTTTCAATTATCCAAGCACGGGTGTTCTTCGGGTCAGCAATCCAAATTGTTAGAGACCATAAGTTACAATACTTGTGCCCGTGTAAACATGCTTAATCGCGGGTAAAGCTTTAACATGTTGCATATTGCATTTTTGTCAAGTGCAGCTGGCGTGATTTTGCTTGTTTTTCTCCATCCTATAAACCAAATGGATGAAAAGGGTCACAATTATGTTCTATATTATGCATTAGTCAAGTCACACGTCAGATTAATATCTCGGTCAGTATGAATCATAATAAGACGTGTTTTGCGGTTATTTTTTTTTTCATATTTGAAATCATTTCATACTTGTCTAACAGAAGTCCGAAATCTCCAAGGTCCACTTTGCGTAAAGGTTTCAAACGTAACACCTTCGATGACCATTTCTTTAATACGCTTTCGAAATTCGATATCACTCTGCTTGATGCATATGTAGGTAGCGGTTGTTTCTCTGTATATGGTGGTAATTACTCATATGTCTCAAGAACAACTTTTTCAGTGCGGCATTACAATGTGACAAATACATGCTGAGCATCAACCTTTGTCAAATCTTGTTTTTCCCGCTATAAATATTCCGTGTTTACTTTTTTTCCTAAAAATGATAATCAGTATAATAGTTACACATCGGCTATTACGAATGGCCAGAGATATAATTATGGAGATCATGTCTCTGTGTGTATGTCTACTCGTGTGTGTCCATTGTGTGTATGTGTCTGTCCGTCCGGAATTTCTTGTGCAAGATATCTCAAGAACCATTATCAGTGCTATTATCATGAAACTTATTTGATAGATCCTCCCTTAGAGATCTACGCCGAGTTTGCGGGAGGCTGACCTTTGACCTTAACTTCAAGGTCATAGCGTTGGTTCCACAATTGCACTCTTGCGCCTGATGTCAATAACCGCTGCTATTAGGATCACGAAACCTGTGTGATAGATGGTAGGTCTACCTTGAGGTCAGAAGGTCAATTTCATAGATAAAGGTTTCCCTGATAGTCCAAAAACAACCCACAAAATAGACCTATTTCTCTCGTCCAAAAGGTTTTAATGTGTGAACCTTTATATTTATTTCTAAAGTATTTAGTTTCGAAATGTTTCAAATGTTTCAAAACTGTCAAACATTCGACTCAATAGTATTTTGGAGAATTGATTCATTGTGGTGCAGGGACGAAAACAAGCCAGTCCTGTTTAATGTAGGGCAATAAATGTCAGCATTATCCATGTTGATCTATCTTCTAATCCCTATTTTATTTCATAATAGAATTTTGTTCAACAAATGAGATACCATCAACACGATAGGAAACACAATACTTGACAGATGACAAACATCCCTGTTTTTATCTTATAATCCTTTCTATTTTATCAAAGAAAGCATTTCCAACTAAACAAATTCGTGTGAAACGACAACGACAACTTCAATCATGTGCTACAATACAATCCTACACCAACCTACTTGGGAGTGAAGCTTGACCGGCAGCTTACTTACCGGCAGCACCTCGAGTCCGTATGCGCCAAGGTATCTTCGAGGAATAACCTCCTGTGCAGACTTGCTGGATCTTCATGGGGTGCCAGCCCAACGACCCTACGCACCACTGCCTTGGCTCTGGTCTACAGCACTGCTGAATATGCCGCCCAGCATGGTGCAACAGCTCTCACACAAAGAAGCTGGACACGGTACTCAACGAGACCTTGAGAACCATAACTGGCTGCCTCCGCCCCACTCCATCTGAATTTCTACCAGTGCTTTCAGGCATTGCACCTGCAGCACTTCGGAGGGAGCACCACTCACACAAACTAGTGAATAAAGCCCTGCTGGACAACAAGCACATGCTGCATAACACTGTCAAAGAATCACACCAACTCGGTAGACAGAGACTGTGCTCTCGCCGATCTTTCTGCCGACACGCTGCTAAACTCTCCAGTTCCCCATTCAACATCTTACAGACATGGAATACTGCCTGGCTAGACATTCCAAGACCAGATCAACTCTCTATTACACCTAAGACAGAACTACCACATGGCAGCAATCTCCCACGCAAGGAATGGGTCACCTTTAACCAGATTCGCACAGGAGTCGGTCGCTCCAATAGCAATATGCACCGATGGGGGTTGCGGCCATCGCCAGCCTGTCAATGTGGTTCTCCATCACAGACTGCGGATCACATTCTCAACGAGTGCCCTACCTTTCGTCCGCCGGTGAATACAGATATCTCAAACCCCAACCAATCAACAGTGAGTTAGCTCCAACGTTTACAACACATTTAGCTGCTGCCTCATACGCAAGAAGAAGAAGAATCATGTGCTTATGTAGCTTGCCCATTATATGTGCTCCGAACCCATCCTATACGAAGCCTTTTTAAAGTATTTCGCCATTGATGGTTTTAAAATAGTGTAAAAGTTGTTAAATGCCGTGTACCAGAAAGATCTCACAAAGATTGTTTTTTTTTTAAGGTTTAACGTTTGATCATTTATAATAATAAACCTGCAATTAGAATGTTCAATGACATTTTGTCCAAAATTTTAAAATGTTATAATGCTATATAGTACTTTCCTGTTTTTAAAGACGATCTTCGAAATGTAACTAAGATCGAAATTGAAATCTTATTATGCAACGTTGTAATACTTGCCGTATACTTGCCGAAACGCCCGCTGTGTTGGTAGATACCCCTGCCGTACGGCAAGGTCATCTTCTGAAACACAGGTTGTTTCGGCATATCCTGGTATTTCGGTATAGCAGTATACAAATTAGTAATCCATTTATTTATTCATCCCTTCATATCTTTAAAATCTATATACCTTTAGCCGTCAATCAGTTCCACTCATTGCATGTGGCGTGTGCGACATGTCGGTAATGTCTGTTTTATTTGCATATTTGTTATTTTCAATTGAAACTTGCCCATCCTCACTGGAACGTAATTTGAATTTACAGAGTACCGTTTACATTTCTCCAATAACCAAAGCTCCATTAGCTATAATTTAGTTTTTTTGTGGTCGATCGACTATACTTATCTTTCCGTGGTCATGGATAGTAAAGAGGTATAACTGCAACAACCCCTAAGGACATGCAACGCTTTCAGGCCAACTTTGCCAATGTTTTTTTTTTACCTCTCCCCCAGAATAATTATATGTTTAGAATTAGATTAAGTTCAGAAATGCACACATGTAACTGAGATAGTCATTACTTTGAAAATTTCCCAGTACGATCATACTACTTTGCAAAATTGTGTGTAAATGACCGCAACTTCCAAACATAGCGTTAGTCTACATACTCCTTAACATACATTTGACTAATTAGCTTTGCAAGGATATCCTTTGTGTAAAACGGAAGATGCTATCCACATTGATTGAACCTTAGATGTTACGTAGGTAGCGTTTTCACATACAATTAAGACAAAACGGATGAGATGAGTTTCTGACTTGAATGGTTTAATTTCAATTCAACTCAAGTTCAGCGACAAGCTCAATAAGCGCTCCATTTTATTTTCAGTCCGCATTTCCGGTCAATGCCTCTAAAAGTAACCAATCCGCGTTTTTGCAACAGCGGTGGATTTTGGACGGCCTCGGCCATGATGTCCTTTCCACTTCCCAAATTTTGACTTAGGCTTCTGAATCAATAAAGGTTTCAGTTACATGTTTGTGTCGGAAAAATCCCCACTGCCAGACGGATCTTTTAGCTCCTGAACGCCGCGTGTCGTGTGTCACCGGTTAAGACGCACACAAAGGTGTGTTTCATACAAGTGCTAACGCGCGTGTTAGGGTCAATTATACGCATAGCAATTCTCTCGTTGTCCCCTCATAATAGAGGCAAAACTATCATGATTAACATGCCGTTTTCTATTGCCTCATGATAACCAAAACCAAAACGAAGGCAACAGCCTCTCTTGGCCTCATCTATAAAAGAACCAATAAGCTGCGCAATACAGGCAAGGCCGCAATCACATTATACGTGTGTCCCTGCTAACTAATATTACGCAAACAAGCTCTTTTACATTAGACACGTCAATCTTCTTTGCTAAGTATATTTCAGGCAAAACCAATTAATTTGCTTCAATGGTGTTCAATGCGTTACATGGAATATAATTTCGAGATAGAAATACTCTTTTGCTATGGTTTTTTTGTTCAAATCGGAACATTTACAAGAATAGTACAGTAGTTTACCAACAACTATTTCCCATCTTAATTAAACTATTTCAAAATTTCGTGGCACATTTTGGATTTAATTATTTAAATAACAATTGATTTGTAAGAATCAGTGTCCTATTCAAAACAGTCTGTTCGCTTCGCATATTCGCACGTAGTTGGAATCCAAAACGTTCCACTAGATACATGAAAGTAGCAGAACCATTTGCTAGATATTCTGACCACACCTCTTGTAGCGTTACGGAATTATTGAATATTACAATTTTATTTTACATCTCAGAGGAATGTAAATCCCCATATTTATCCAGAAGAATTGTTATTAAACGTAATATAAAAGCTATTATTTACCAGAAGACTACGAGGTTTTGGTCATACCTCACTATTTCAGTAATTTCAAAATGAAAGTGGAAATGGCTTGCTTCTTTGAAAATCCATTCTATCCTCTCTAAATCGTCCACAGAGATGTGTAAAGGTGTTTTCAGTGTCTGTTTTTTGAATTCATACTCCCCTGTGTGAAAACTTAATCGAAGACAATCACAGATGGGGGTGCGAATTCCAGTGTTTACCCAATTGTTATTCTACTTCAAATTCCGCACTCCCCCTGTGTAAGACATTTTAACTGGTTTGTCACAGGGATGGTGTAGATTGAAACACAGCTGTTTGGAGGATTTGGCGTTAAATTTTCCTACAAAATCCATATATTTCATCTTATCATTTTTAATCCCTGATAATCAGAAAAATCCTCCGGGTGCCCTTAAATCAATATCATTAATTGCACATCCTTGTAATTTGTGTAAGTAAACTGCACTAACGTTTCAATGAGTCAGAGTCAATCATTACAAGAGAGCGAGACACCAGGGTAGGTTACTATCTTATATTTCACAAATTTGACCAAATTGTACGTAATCATTTCTTTTGTTTAAAGAAGGTAGTATTTCGTCAAATGAAATGATTGAAAAGTACTTGCAACGACAGAGGTTATTTGATAAAACACTAACCGGGTTAATCGTTCACTTTGGGTGACTCGTAATGTAGAATTCCAAAGGCGTTGTAGTTGAAGTTCAACATTGCTGTGTTTGTTCTCACTAAAATTCCAAGCAAATTCCAAAATGGTAGTTTGTACCTTGTTATCCTTAAAGAGCCACGATAATAATTCGGAGATTTTTCTTGATTAAAATTCTGCCTTTGATAGTTTTGAAGCTTATATACTCCAAAATTCTGTCTGAGCAAATATATAAGTATAAAGTATCGTACTAGTTCATTGTATCCATAGCATATATCAAGGTGATTTCGCAAATCATTTTAATCCTAATTGATGATATCGGGAAGTATTCTAGAATTACCTGTTTTAGACAGCCATTTTAAGATTGAAGTTGTAACGACTTTGAAAGTGGCAAATATTAATTTTCGTCGGAGTAAAACGCAAACAGTTTACTGGCATGGTGTCTGATTCAACTATTATCAACTAATGCGTTTCACTGTGGATGCCATCTTGTAAGCTACGGCCGCAGACCCAGCAGAATAGTCTAGGCAGCGGTAGCCTGATTTTGGCATGAGATCAAAATCTCTGATAAGTATTTTTTTCAGCTGATTATTTCTTCTGACAGGGTAATACAATTGGAACCAAGGTGGTGTAAAATTGCAACCCTTTGGGCCAATTTGAGAAATCCAAGATGGCCGCCATTAGGCTGTTAAAACCTCTAAAATTGCTTTTACACAGAAGCCACCCAAAAATGCACGGTAATTAGTGGTTTGTGCTAATTGTGGATGTTTTGGGTAGGAACTTAAATGCAAATGTCTATTTATAGCATGCTTGATAATTATGAAATCCAAGATGGCCCTCCATTTTTGAGTAGGAAATCACACAATGCACATTTCATTGAGAGTGCAACCAAAACACAAGTCCTACATGTAAGTACTGTTATTTTCCCCTTGCCCTAATATGTATTGTAAATATAAAAATACAATTTAATTGTCACATTGGCTAATACAAGATATTCAAGATGGCCACCGCTGAATGTTTTAAAGGCGCTGATTTCCGTAAAATAATTTACCTCCAATCACTGATAATGTAGCAAGAGCATTTCTACACGTCCTTGCGTAGGGGGTGTATTTTTAAGCACTCAGACACTATAAGCCCTAGTAGTAGTAATAACCATTGTTGTAGAGTATAAGTAACGGTGTGAAAGCATATATAGTCCGGTGGGAGCCCTAGTCCGGGCTCCATAGTCAACGGAATAAAGCGTGAACTAATGTTTGCGTAAAGAGTCAACTGAATCGATTGCTCTATTGTTCAACATTGTTACCGGACTATACGCCGGAAACAATGGTTACTTCTACACCGTTACTACTAGTTGTCAAATTTGAGACGCCAACCTAGACACTGGCACACCTATACTTGACTTATAGTTTCTCATTCATTTTCTTATTCCGCTTGGTTTTACTTGTTTGGTTTTCTCATTTCGACATTCCGCTTCTCCATGCAGTAACAGAAGATGGAACAAGTCAAATTTGCAGAGACACATCCACAGTCCACATGTGCCTCACCTCCCACACTGAGCACTTACTCCCACATGGACACTTAATCACTTCAATAATTCATTAGGAGCTTAAGGGAAACATCATTGGGTACTGCGACTGGCAACAGATACTGGCCTTCTCGTTTTCCACCATGCTGAGTTGGTACCAGTTCAGATGGAGCAGACTTCAGAGCATCCCTCCAGATAGCTACCTGAAGATGTGCACGGGCTACATTTCCTTGAAGGCTTCATTAGTTGGTGGGCAGAGACCTAGTTTATGTGCAGAAGCCGAACTTCAAGCTACTTTAGATTCCTTACGTTCTGTCTGCCTCCGACAACGACTGATATGCAGATTGCACATAGCATCAAAATGATGGATGTTGACTGCCCCAGGGCATCACCTTGAGATGATCGAAGTAGCACCCAGGCATGTTCCATGTACACTGTTTACCTCGTAACACTTTCAAGGCTCCAGCCCTTTGCCAATGCCGTATAATGGTGCCACGGGGGTTGTGTCACAACCATCAGACTGGGGCAAGCCAAGTAAGTCTGGCAGATTAATCAGGTCTTTTGACGATTGCATTGATTATCAAATCAAGAAAAAGTCCCCTGCACAGGTGAGTTCTCATGACTGCCCTGAAATATCCCCTTGATAACAGAAGTGTAGCACCCAAAACGGCGGAGGTGAGTGCTTATCAGTTCCGGTCCTGCCCTCCGGCCTTCGACCGCTCCACGGGACTTCACAAGGGTCGTGAAGGTTGGTAGCGGAGTTCAACTTCGTCTACTTAGACGACTGGCTATGGTGGCAACCTCCCGTGCAGAGGCTCCAGACCTTTAGAGGAGTCCTAGACCTGAAAAGTTCAACTCGGTTTCATCAACCTCGACAATTCAATCTCTCACTCTCCCATAGCCCCCAGTTTCTTGGAGCGAAACTGGATTTCTGTTGGCAAGGGTGAGGCCTTCTGCCGAAAGAGTAGCCTCGGTCGTGGCGTGTGCCCCAGCATCTTGGAGAGCCAAATTTCGGTCCCAGCCAGGGGATGTCTATGGCTTCGTCTTCTGGGACTTCTGGCCAACCTAGGATGGTTCCCTACTGCACATTACGCAGAGGGTAGCCAGATCCACATGCGCCATTACTCCCGACCGGGTACCACCCAATGTCCCTCCGATTCCAGTGCCCCTGAGCTGGTTCCCGACCAACGTCAGTTGGTGGACACATCCCCGCAAGTTGGAGGTGGGAGCCCCCTTCGGGAAACTAACACCCTCCCTGATTCTGTAACGACAGATTACGCGTGTTGAGGGCCCACGTAGGGTCCCACAAAGTGTCGCGGGGGCCGTTGGTCGCCCATGCAAGCTAGCTATCATATCAATGTGCTCGAGTTGTGGGCAATCTTCCTGGCACTGAAGCACTGGATCGCCTGACCAGGGGAAAGGTGATCCTGGTCGATGCGGACAAATGACGGTTTTAAGTGGCCTACCTCAACAGGGAGGGGAGAGCAGGAAACCTCAGTCTCGGCAAGGAGGGCAAGGCTCCTAGAGTGGTGCAGGCAACGGAAAATTGCCTTAAAAATAGCATCACATGTACACCCGGAAGGGCACGCAATGCAAGGCGCCATCGAAGGTAAGGGGGGGGTCGTCAGTGGAATGGCACCCCCTGCCGGTCAATTTTTCAGAGGCTACAGCGTTCCCACGTGGAACTACGCCTTCCAGGGAATCACAGTTCCGGCCGTCTACTCATGGAGTCAGATCCCAGAGCCGGGGTTAGGATGCGATGTGGATCAGTGCCTATGTTATCCCATACCCCTCCATTGCGTGATACGAGAGTCCTCGAGCGGTAGCTCGGTCCGACCATTGCCTGGTATGTTGATGGCCCCATGTGGCCGGCTGCAGTCTGTGGTTCCCACGGCTTCTGGAATGCTATTGGGGGACTAGTGGCTGGCTGTAGCGATCCTCCAGCCGGACGCGCCCGTCCCGGAGCGTACATCCGCGCACTCTCAAACTGACTGTCTGGCGCATTTCAGCCAACAATACACTCAGGAGGGACTTTCTGAACAGGCTGCCGCGCTCGCCTCTCAAGCAAGGAGGAAGTCAATAGAGAATCTTATGTTCTCGACTCTGCCGGGTCTATAGATGGTGGCCACTCGAGAGATTGATATGAGGTTGTCGTCTTGGGCAGATCGGGGAGTTCCTAACGGAAATTTCCCTTGATGTTTGGGCGTCCAAAACAGTCCAAGTGCTACCGTACCGACGATGGGGCGCTCCAATCGGGCTTCAGAGACAGCACAGTAGTCGCTAATAGCCCAATCATCATAATTGCTGAAGGGCGTGTTTTCGGTTCGTCCCCGGTTCGTTCACTCGTTCCGGAGTGGGATCTGCCGCTAGTGCTCCAGTTCTTAGAGGACTTCGAACCACTGGAGAGGGCAAGTATCCTGGACTAGGAAGAAGCCTTTCTGGTGGCAGTCGCCTTCAGCGGCGAGAGGTTCCGAAATAAATACCTTGTCCATTGACGAGGCGCACCTGCCAGGTGGTCGAAGGGCGGCGGTCCATCCCACGCTACGAATCGAAGATGTATTTCACACCGATGCAGTGTTTCTCCGGAAGGGCCCTTGGCTTGAGGGACGTCGAAGAAACCCTGGTGCCCGGTCAGGCCACTAAAATGGTACCTCAAGAATTTGAAGGGCTCCGGAAGAAAATAACAGCTTTTCATCGAAACGCCCACCCATATGTCCCCAAGTAGCGAAGGACACAGCCGATGGGTTGCCTCAACCATCAGTAGAGCACACCGAAAAAATTACAATCAGTTGGGGTCGGATCTCGGGTTAGGTAACAGCTAAAAAAGCATTTTGAGTTGACCCGTTGTACAAACTGCAAATTTAGTGTTTTTTTATGCGCACACGGCAGCCATCTGGATTTTTCTTATTGACTAAGGATGACAATTTTACACCCATCGTAATTATATAGATATACCTATTAGAGAATAAATAGATGAGAAAAATATATAAACGTGTATGTGGTTGATCTCTCTGTGAAAAGCGCATTTTTAGCGGTTCTGATTTTAAATGGCGGCCATGCGGGAATTTCTCAAATTAATCAAGCGTGATGCAAGAAACATTTAAGTTACATTTCCTACATCAAAAAATGAATGATTATTTAAAAAAAAACAATTACCAGCATGTTGGGGGGTGTCCTTGTCCATGGGGGGGAAAAACTGCAAATTTGGGTTTTTTACAGTGAAAGGCGGCCATCGGTGGATTTATCAAATTGCCCAAGGGTGGCAATTTTCACCCACATGGATTCCATTTATATACCCTTCAAAGAGATATATCAGCTGAGAAAAAAAACTTTATCAGAGTTTTCATCTACTCCTCCTCGCTTGCGGACTAAAAGGTATGTATATGATGTGGGTTGAAGAACACCCCTTTAGCCCCATGATGAAAGACGAATATGTCTGGGCTGCCGGACTATTCGCTGCTGTAGCGTATTTAAAACAGGCGGCAAGGGAGCGTTTGGAAAAAACAGGCTTACCAGGGGGGTTTTAGCGAGTTCGTCCAAGCCCAGCTAGCTATCTATTAAGATGGAAAAAAGTGTGAGAGTAATCGTTTTATATGAAAAGGCCTTGTGTATGAGGTCGCCGCACCCTCTAAACTTCTGCACTGCTGGCACGTGCAAGAAAGAGTTTGAAGCACATAATTCAAACCTACACGAAACTTTTCGCACAAATGAATTCTGATTCCTTATGGTTCAAATGACTACTCGTGTTTTGCTCCAAGCATTGATTATTTCTTTTGTAAAGATGAGACTGGGCCAACTTGGAATCTCAAAAACGAATTAAATCTCAGCTCGGATATATGCTACATTTGAAATTAGAAATGCATTGCATGTCTTATCTGTTACCTGTCTATCAAACACGGACTATAGTAGATTTTAAAATGCGTCAGGGCCAGCTCGGCCGATTACAATATATTAGCACTTGGTTTGACGATAAGCAAAACCTAAAACCAAACCGTCTTGGAGACCTCTCCGGAAGTTTCTTCAGACCATCTACAAATTCAAGGCAGGTGTTGAAATTTGAGCAGACAGCAAAGTAAATCTTGGTAGTTCTATGATTAGATGATGGGTTTTGCCTTCAGAGGTATGTGGCTAACCAGGACGGACCAGGACTGTGGATGTCAACAGACGCAGTTTCTAAACGTCGATCCCTTTGTGATTTGTAGAGTCTCAAAGTTTTTTCATGTTATCCAAGCCACGGCGTGGTATTCGGGTCAGCAAAAAAATTGTTAAAGACCATCTTTATGATAATTGTGCCCGGTCGTAAAACAAGTTTAATCTCGATAAAAGCTTTAAAAGTGTTGGCATATTTAAGGTGCATTTCATGACTCCAGCACCTTCTGTTTTATTCATTGTCACTAACTATGCATTGAGAAAAGACTAGGATCACGAAATTTGAGTGCTCCTCCTGCGATTTTATTCCGATTTGCACGTAAGATTAGGTTACACATGGATTACCATAGGCTAGCGGTTCAGATGATATACAGAATCTCAACTTTCTTAGGAAGTCGGGGGACGAGGCTATGGATCACGAAATGCCCTTTAATTTTTATGCCCAGTAAACTTGCGCAAGTTTGCTGTTTTTCTCAAACCCATATAACATAAAAAGGGATGACAAAAAGAGAACTGGGCCCCAAAATTGTGTTCTTTTATGCAAGTTAGTCCAAGTCACAAGGTGAGATTAATTACCTCGCGTCAGTAGAACTGAATAGACTGTTTGCTGGTTAAAATCTTTTCCCATGGAAAAACCATTTCATACTTGAATAGAGTTTAATATATAGAAGTCCAAAATGCTCACAGGGTCCACTGGAGTAAAGATTTCAAATGTAACACCTTCGTTGTCCATTCCTTAATACGCTTTCGGAAATGCGGATCATCACCCTTTAGTCTAGGAAATTTTGGACAGGTGGCATTTTTTTGTTGTATATTGATTTAAAACTTCATATGTGTAGAGTAGACCCTAGAAGTGTAAAAAGTTATTAGCTAATTTGTTTTAGCTGTGCAAGGGGGGAGCCAGCAGCAATTTCAAAATGGCTGCCATTGTTTCAATATTTAGCTTATTTTGTCTAATATTCCAAGTTTATGAAGTTTTAAAGGATTTTATTCATGTGTTATCCGCTTATATCAGTAATGGAGAACAATTAAAATAACATTTCGAATATTCTTTGAAATTAATCAGTTCCAGTTTGGTGCCCCCAAAATTCAAACTGGCCGCCATTTCTTGATTAGCTTTGTGGAGTTTTTGAGTATATTATGGCTAAGACCTTCAATTGTTTGTATCCTTGAAATTTCTGACATTAAAGTATTTGATTAAATTACAATATATTTAATAGAAAAAAAAATACCATGATTTCAAATCTGCATGCTTGCATAGGGCCTTTTTTTCCAAACTGACCGCAGTGGTTCTCTTTTCTTTACCATAATAAACGTCATCAGAAACGAACAGGTAGCACCAGGGTGGGCATTTCCCCCTCCTCAATTTTTTTTTCTTTTCACTCAGTTTGCCACCAGCCCCCCCCCCCCACCAAGAAATTACGATTTTGGCAAAAGTCAGAGTGATTTGGGGCGCCAAAAATCACAAGATTTTGACACGGATGAAAAAACAGCGATTTGAGGCCAAAAAATGCACAAAATTTTGGCAAAAAAATTCAGCGATTGTGGGCCAAAATTGGTTTTTAAAACATCTTAACAATTTTTGATACTTTTGGATCCCCAGCATTTCACTTTTGCCGCCCAAAAAATCAACTTTGCCCCTATCACCCCAAAAAAGAAAAAGAGTTTGGCGCCGCCGCCTTGGAAACGAAACCAGCCACACCAATGGCCATAAAAATATACATATAACATAATTAAATGCATGAAGTCTAGATGTTGTTATGAGCGGGAATGTGGTAGACCTGCTGACTTTTCCATACTTTAAAAATATTGCTAGTTGGAATAACAGGCCAGGATCTAGCACTTGTCGGCAGTCAACTGGCCATGTACTTTGAGATGCGCTAGGTTAAAAGTTTCTGTCCCCTTTGCCCTGAATTGTGTATGTGAAGTTTGTTTTGTTAGTGTAGAATGATATTGTATTATGTAAACTGACCGCGTAAAAAGGATTGTATAGAGACATCTGAAGAACCATAATTAAGTAGGTATGTGCTTCTGAGGTGTATTACTTCTGCTTGGTTAAACTTCAAGACAACATAAATTCAATACTTGGTAGAAGGCAACCGGCCAGGGCTGTGGACAACAAGTCCTACACGATTAGCTCAGCCTCTGTCATAGTACATCATTCTACAAACATCCCTCAGTAGATTCCAAGCACCCTAAATTCAATCTTGGGAATTTCACCAAAACCTTCATTTCTTCATTGGCAATTTCAACAGCAATATTCTTTTACCCAATGCGCTACAATGAACCAATAAAAAACTGAACCAACAAGATGTCGAAGAATGGTTAGACAGTTAGATCTACGTTCCTTCATCGACATAAGTGCCGCATTATTTTAAAGAGCCCGTTAGAAGAGAGGTTACAACCATGATAAGCTATTGAAGCCAAAAAACATCTCTAAGATGTGTGTTGCTAGAAAGTTGTTCGGGATTCCTGTTGCAAATAAACTAAAACTATTGACCAATCGACATCCATGTAACGTTGCCCAGTGCCTTTTAGCAGGGAAAAAAAACAACTGGCAAAGATTCACTGAGAGGATTGCACCCAAAACCCGTAAACAGTAAACTACTGTAACAGTAAACTATGACAAATTTGCCCAAAATAGTGAACAATACTGCCCTGGACGATCATACCAGGGCTGTAGGACGCGAATATGCAACAGGCTTTCATGGAATGGGCTAAAGAATATCGAGGTTCTACTACCATGCTTGAAGCCGATCCTTCGTCAGCTAAAGCAACGCTAAGGTGAGGAAAGTGTTAGAGGGGATCTCCAAGGAAAAGCTGGCATTTCCTTAATTGAATGCCAATGATCATGACCCCATAACAGCAAGAACGCATGGTCTACCATCCGAAAGCTTCAAGGGATTTTCCAAATCAGAGCCTCCGCCAAATGTGTACACC
Organism: Ophioderma brevispina; assembly: GCA_023653785.1. Classification (NCBI taxonomy): domain Eukaryota; kingdom Metazoa; phylum Echinodermata; class Ophiuroidea; order Amphilepidida; family Ophiodermatidae; genus Ophioderma; species Ophioderma brevispina. The sequence continues at coordinate 17,559 of JAMKCH010039132.1, forward strand.
CAACCCAAGTGCCCCAGACGCCCCAAGAAGGGATCACAACTAAACCGAAAGGTAGCTATCCTGTTCACTAATACCTTCAACATGGACGAACTGGAAACGGTTGTGTCACTTAACTTCAACCAGGAAAAGACCGTAGGCATTGAAACATCTCAACTGAGCAGTCTTAAAAAAACCAGTGTTGCCTTACACTTCAACAAGGAATAGCAATAGACCTTGACGACATATCAAGAGCAGCTGAATCAATTTTGGTTAGTAGCAAAGGAGTGACTTCTTAAGCTTCCAATTGCTGCCTTATTCTCACAGTTCACCAAAGATCTGAGGAAAGCACCAGTTATATGGCACCTAAAGCCTGGGAAAAGATCCATCTAATCCAAAGGGCTATCGAATAACATATCACTCATCAGCCGTACCTACAAACTCTTTGCACGTCTCCTGTTCAACTGTATCGTACCTGTGATAGGAGCACTTCATACCAGAACAAGAGGCTTCCGGCCAGGAAAATCAGCAAGCTAAATGGTTTCGAGAAGGGTTGGTAACCGGAGTCGTGTCCGTTGATCTTTCAGCAGCATATAATCACAGATACTTATCCTTTAGATTTGAAAGCAAAAAGGAGAGGAGAGACGGAGGGAGAGAACTAGGACCACTCCCCCCCTCCTCGCCCTCCCTCCCTTCCTTTACCCTCCTCCTTTCATGCACTGTCGCTCTGACCCCTCCTCCCTACTTCCAACCCCTTATCTCTAATCTTCCATAGTGTGGTCAGCGAGACGTGCCCAGAGGGGGGGTCTACAGGACCCAAGGTCCTGGCAGGACCCGTCCCACCGCCCCCCCATTTGCTTGAGGTACGGCCAAGAATGGACTAACCCACTGGAGTGTGCTGCACTATCCTCGTTTCAATATATACCAAAGACCAACATAGGGTGCAGGGACATATTGTTTATCTATGTATATAGACTCTATCTCTGGAATGAGGCACACAAAGAAGATGCAGGACTTTACAGGTGTAAAGAGAGGACTCACCAAAGCCTTGGATGAACTCACTCCTATTATTAAGGAAAACCATCCTATGTGCCAATCCATCCAGAACAGGGGGTGCTTTCCATCTACCGTGAAGCCAAATGTCAACAAGCCTGGTCTGTATACTAGGAGTTACCTGGGGACCATACTCTTTCTCTCTTATAAGACCCACCTCAACAAGCCGAAAGAGTAAAAGTATGTTCACACACAAACCTCTTGGACACAAACTTATTGGCAAAAGATGGGTTGTTGCTCGTCCACATACCTAAGATCGATGGGCACTTGCCCTGTGCTAACTCATGTGCAGAGTATGCCTGCTCGGTATGGGAAAGATCAACCAATGATTGCCAAAGAAGCATGATCCAGCGTAAATGCCTCCTGCCCGGCTTATCACAGGCTGTCTTCGCCCAACGCCAATGGAGAACTTATACATCGATTGCTTCACCAGACCTATGTCGTATTGTAGCGAGCATTTGAAAGAGCGCATGAGGTGCCAAGTATCTAATGTGTTAAGCACCCAGAACAGAACCAAGTGTTTAACTGCTTAAATCCAGAGAGAGATGAGAGGGGAGAGCGTTTCTCCAAGGCCAAAAGTCCCCACCCCTTCAGCACATTATTGAAATTTATGAGGTTGATAGGTCTTGAAGTTAAACCATAGAGGTAGATAAATACCCCTCAGAGCAAATACCATGCTTAATTGGGGTTCCACAGATGCCATAATCCCTTGTTACGTCATCAGTAATAATTACAATATACAATCTACAATTTCAACTACCAATTAATGGTAAAAGGTGACACAAATTTCAGTGAACATCTCAAAGCACATGGTCCATTTACTGCCAGTTGCTAGAGATTTAGCCTGTATCAGTTGTAATTGTTATATTATGATTTTATGCAATTTGTGTTGCGGTTGTTTCCAGTGGTGGTGCCAGACCTCTTTTCTGGGTGTTGAATTTTTTTGGGGTTGGGCACAAAGTGAAATTCTGGAGTTGGTAACATTAATATCAAACGTTTTGAGATGTTTTTTTCAAACACAATTTTGGATCAAATCGCTGATTTTGCCAAACATCCTGTAATTTTCTTTAGATTTGGGGAGGGGACTGGGGGTGTAACAGAAAAAAAATGAGAGGGAAATGGCCAATGCGCCTGGAATTGCCCTGTCGTTTCTGCATACATTATATGCTAGCCTGATGGTAAAGAACAAGAGAACAACTTCTTACAAATTAAAAATGCCAATATTTTAGAACAAAAATTCCCTATGCAAGAATGCAATGATTTTGAAAAATCATCGGTAAATATGACTAAATTTTATTTTTGATATAAATATATTTTAATTTAATCAATCTTTTAATGTCAAGAAATTTCAAAGACAAAACTTGGAAGTAAGTTATAGCCATAATTTACTCAAAACAACCGAATATTATCAAAATGGCGGCCATTTTGTATTTTTTGGCGCCAAACTGGAAAATGATATTCAAGAAGTTATCTAAAGTTCTTTTAATGGTATCCATTACTGATATTAAGGAATAACACATGAAATAAAATCTGTAAACTGCATTAAAACCTTGCGAATTAGTAAAATAAGCTTGAACATATTGAAAAAAAATGGCGGCCATTTGAAAAATTGGATGGTTCCCCCCCTTGCCACATCGAAAAAAAAAAAGTAGTAATACTTTTTGGAGGTTTCCACATGACATATTCTACAAGATATAAAAGTTTAACTAAAGATTAGCAAAAAAAAATGACCAACTATCAAATTGCAACACAACGTCCTAGACTATATGATGCAGTGTAGGTAGCGGTTGTTTCTACCTGGAATAGTGGTAATTACTCATATGTCTCCAAACAAACTTTTTTCTATCGGCATTATCAAGGGACCAATTACATGCTAAACCCCAATCAACCTTTGTCAAATCCTGTTTTCCCTTTTGTAAAATTATTCCGTAATTTAATTGTGTTGACAAAAAATAAATAATCAGTATAGATAGCCTAATACAAATGACAGGGGTGTATAATTCTCGAGATCGTGTCTCTGTGTGATGGTGTCAAGAACCGCAGACGTAAAGAATACGGTTGTAAATTACCTTTTTAAATAATTTTAAGCTATAAGTCCATTACATGGATAATAAAGGTTTTCCTTGATGTGTCCCACAAATAGACATATTTCTATTTTGTTTTGTTTCTTTAAGTATTTTGTTCGGAAATGTTTCAAATATTTCAAAAAACTGTTCAAAATGATTCCGGATTCAATAGTATTTGGAGAACGGGGACATGTAGGGGAAGAGACGCGAAAACAGGGCCCAGGTACTGTCTAATGTGTAGGGCAATTAAATGTCAACATATCACTGTGATCTATATTCTAACCCATATTTTATCTCAAAAATAGAATTTGTTCAACACAATAAGACACTTGTGGACACGATAGGAAACATAATAATTGAGATGACACACAGCCCTGTTCTTTATCCTAAACCCTTTCTAGTGGCCAAAGAAGCATTTCCAACGAATATTTCGTGTGAAACGAGACACAAGGTTCAATCACGCTTGCTTTATCAGCTTGCCCATTATATGGGATCCTGACCCATCAACACAGAACAAATGTAATTTTGCTATTGATGGTTTCAAAATTGTAAAAGTTTTTAAATGGGTGTCACAGAAAGATCTCCCAGATCGCTATTTTTACACTTTAACGTTGAATTCTTTTTATAATATAAACTTCAATTTGATTATAAAAAAGCTTCTATGACATTTTTTCAAACATTTTTAAAATGTATAATGCTTTTTAGTACTTTCCGTTTTTAAAAAGAATTTTTGCACATGTAATGAAGCTCGAAATTTGTAACTTATTGCATGTTGTATGGTTTCCAGCAAACTCAGGTCATGCGCGGCTGCCATCGCACCTTTTAAGCTCTCAATGGATCTGTTTACAAGTGGTTTATAAGATTATTAGCCGTTATTATTGCTTAAGCATCTTGGTGCACCCCATTAAAATTGTATAGTACTGATAACTTTTATTTAATTTTATTTCAGCAATGTAATGTATTAATTTTTTCATATTATGAGTCAAATTTTTTATGGAAAAAAGTCCTTCGGAAAAGTAGGGTTGTCATTTCTTGGAGGGCAGGACTGTGGTCGCGTCATAAAAATCGATTTTTGGACGGCCCATATGAAAATAGGTTACAAGCAATTTTCATTTTGTCTTTTCTTTTTATGGGGTTGTATTGATGATGTTACCCCTCCAATGACCAGAGTTTTTGTTTGTTCGGGTTTTAAAAAAAATCTAACGACAAGGTGGTTTTCAGTGGTCCACATGACATGAGACCCCGCCTTTATACACAAACCGGGAAGACGTGCACAAGACCTCCAGACAACTAAGTATTAATATTTTGTATACAAAAATTGTCCATTTGAGGAAAGTTTTTAAGTAAACAAATGGATACATAATCGTACTGTAAAACAGTGTTGCAACAAATGCAAACAAAACAACATAAGTAGGGACTCTTTATGCGGTATGTTTCAAGAACTTCCTTTCAAAACAACGACTCCCCGTCCCAAACCAATTTCGTGTGGAGAAATAATCCCAGTATACAGAATTCGAACTGTTTTGGGAAGAGGATTTCAATTACGGCATGATTACCGTAAACTTGTCGTTGAACCATAGAGAGTTTGAACTTCCCACGCGTAGGATGAAATCACTTCGACTTGTTAAAAGCTACTAAGAGATCCAAGGTTTTGCGTAGGGGAAGGCTTATAATTCATTTATGTTGCTACTGTCGGTCAGCCAATCCATCTAATATTTCTGAAATGATGCAATTATTGATTGAATTCATGATACGAATCATTGCGGACAGTCGTTTGTAGGTTTAATGCCTGAGAAAAGATTAATGCGAGGTTGAAAGTACCACTTCTGTTTATCATTTGAGACAGAAAGTCAGCTTGATGAATAAAAATTGTAAACTTAAAACCCAGATTTCTTCCCCAAAACCAATTAAAACCCCGAAGATTTTTTGTTGACCACATATGCCATTCGAAGTACTGCCACTGATTGCAATCGCCCATTACTACGAGCATTGCAGTGACATCATCGCAAGTAGACGCGTTTTTACATTTGGTACGATTCATCATTCCGTTTACGTTGTGTTTTGCGTTTTCGTTATTGTTTGTTGACGGGTCTCCTAACATGACCCAAGGGTAGTGATAAACACTGACAAGAGAATGCAAAAGAATACTCATAATTGCAAAAGTGCCATTTGTCAGAAATTTTCCATCAAACATACTTGTAAGCGAAGGGCCAAAATCAAAATATCATGCTTAGTTTTTGAGTTAACTGCCAGATCACTACAAAACCTAAAGCACACCTTGATTTTTGGTAGTTGTTGTTTATGATAATACAAAATAATTCAGAGGTGCTAATTTTAAATTTTTGTTGCTGGTGGTGGTCACCTCGAAATCCAAGATGGCGGCCAAAAATGGACGCTCGTTTCGGCTAACGACAGTATTTTGAGACGTAATAGTAATATCATGGAACCTCCACTGTTCTTGGTGTCTATTGGAGATAATTTATATCACATGATGTTGATACAACTTTGTGGGTTCGATTGTTATTACACACCCGTTGTGGGGCCAAAAAGGCATATCTTTGCCAATTTTTTTTCAAAAGATCTCATGCGATGAAATACGTTCTCCCCCAATTATCCAAATTGTTCTTCATAATTTTATCAGTACTTTCAGGAATTTGCCCTATTAAGATGCATTTTGTTGTTGCATGAAAGCACAGGGATCCTAGCGAGATTATTGAAAGTTATAGTAGGGGTAAGAAGAAGGGGTCTTATCACAAAAAACGCCATTGTTGCACATGTCGGCTATAACACTTAGGAACCACAGGTGTCAATACCATAAAAAAGATTGACAGTTTGTGATACCTTAACTATAATAAATGTTGATTTTAAGTTGCTGCAATGGCCTTACATTCATTTTTGCTGGTAAACTCTAAATCCAAGATGGCGGGCCAAAAATGGCCCGCTGTTTTGACACAAATTTACATTTTTAAGGAGATAATATTTGAAGAAAACCTCCAATAATCATGGGTGGTTATGTCATTTTAAGCAAATCAAAAATTTTATATTGATGTTTTCTAATCTACTTTCTAACGGGCCGCCACGCCGACGATGCGTTCACCATTTGTAGCGCAAATGTCCCTGTGTGTCATTAAAGTTGGGGATGTTCCGATGGATTCCTGCTGGATGTCTGAGCAATCACATCAATGTAGTTAAAGGCGCGACGACCCTGTTTGGCATATGGTAACTTCCAACATGTACATTCTGAGACTACTGGATCAAATCGCACGATGGATAGGGACCGGCAAATCGTGCACCGGCGTTGAGGCAAACGAAAGATGAAATTGGAGGGATATCTCATATATCTGTGCTTTGGGTCTTGTGCTCGCGCCAGGATATGTTTTGGTACCTCGCATAAGAAGCTTGTGTGTGTGATTGTGGTGTAATGCCCATTCAGTCTATCCTGTAGCTCTTTATTCATGGTCCATGGGGTCTAACCATATAACAGGATAATCCTCTACACAGGCTCTAAAAATTTCAGCTTGGTTGAAGTGGAGCGATACCAGATTTGCCAAACAGATGGTTGTAGTGTTTAACTATGTTTACAAAGCTCTTAAATAGAACCTACTTAAGCAATATGCGTGTAGCAATAGTGTTCAACCACTGCAAGTTGTCCATTTAAACTATGCAATTTGCCACAGAGTGTGATAATGTCGTTTACAAACTTGTCTGAGGTAAACCTATTTATCCCCTTCAAAAGAAATGGGCCAATCCATTGACCTGTTTGTGTGCTTGGATCTTGTTCGGCCTCTTCTATAGTCTTTACAGGTTGCTTGTGCGTCATAGCAACGGTTAAACTGAGACCAAATTAGGCGTTTTATAGTAATTATAGGCAATGAGGCAGGATTTGAAATGTCAAATTGAGTCCATAAGCTAACCTGTCGCTCATCGGCTCAGTTGTGTTGTTGTAGTAATCGAAAAATTTGTTTATTGTTACCTGCAGCAGTGGTATAGCACATTACGTTATAACTTAATTTCCATTCAATTCTTCTTGACGAGAAATTTTTTCTTGCGAGAAGAGTGCTATTCCCAACTGCGCTAGAACTGTCAGCGCGAAAGTCGTGTTCAAAATTGCGTTTCTTTTTATGTGTACTTGGTATACACAATACCGTTACAACTTAATTTTCATTAGTTACTTCTTGACGGGAATTTTTTCTTGAGAGAAGAGTGCTATTCCAAATTACGCGAGAATTGTCAGCGCTGAAGGTATTTGTCACAACTTGGTAATATTGCGGTTTTATTATTGATTGGCAGCAACTTCATTTAAAATCTTTCTCTTGTATGGGAAATTGTCCTATGAGAACGTGCTATCTTTTTCGGACACTGAGGATACAGTAACTGAACATTAATCGTCAACTCTTTGAGTTAGAAAGTATGTTTCTGACAAGATTTTTCTTACGAAACTGTGTCAGCATCTTGCATCCATAATGGACGAGAGAGGGTGCTATGTCGCAGTTGGCAAGCGCCGATGCTCGGGGGATAGACAAACCCGTACGCGGTCCAAGCAAGGGCAATAAGTGATTTGACGGCTACATCCCCAGCACATTATGGGACTTTAGCGGCTCGCACGTCAAGGGGACGGACGTACGAGCGATGTAAGCGGAAACGGACTCCGGAGTTGGTACGAGTCGCAATGTTGCTAGTGTGGACCTTATCTGGTGCCAATCGGGGAGCGGTCAGCATGCGCAATCAGTTTCACACTATGACATGCATGCAGTGGCGTAACTGCTTGCCCCGCTCATAGGGCTAAAAATGGCTGAATTTTAGCATGATTTTGCAAATTG
>JAMKCH010039133.1:0-13475 GCA_023653785.1 Ophioderma brevispina
ACGAATATTATTCCTAAATTACCTCATCGTTAAGGTTAATAACATCTCCATAACCAGTGGCACCTCCTTTATTGAATGATCCCTTATGCCAAAGAAGAAAATCGGGAATTTTTAATCGACCTGTACATTTCTCCAATGGTTAAAAAACAAAAATAAAATGGGGGGGACGGCAGAAACCAGGTGGTCTACTTCACGACTTAAAGAACGTGTTCAACAACTGTGACGTTCAGTGCCGTGTTTGTATCGCGTTTCAACCTGCAATAGACCGTGATTAGGTGTAATAATGGACTTCGCCTTCTGGCAGAACTCGTTTCTGATCCGTGACCTCCTTCGCCAACACAAAATAACAGCGCGCCCTAGATCCAAATAACGTATGGAATTAGTATTCATCCACAGGTTTAAAAATTATATATGATCAAAGAACTTACCTTAATGACTTCCTAAGAAGAATTTTTAAATCATTTTAGGTTGGGAAGAAAGTTTACAATATCTCCAAATTGATATTTTTAGTGATGTTCTTGGTATTTCGTCCGCCACTTAGTTACTGTGTAGGTCGCAGTTTGCCATTTTTTTATAAGGTCATTTGTGTCAATATAAGTTTGGATTGCATTCCATTTGCATATAGGGGAGAGTGTGTCACGTTGCCCCGCTATACTAGCACATTGGAATAATGTTTAGCGGGTTTCGCGCTCGGGGCCTGCTTCGGGTTACGGGGTTCGCGTTCGTGGTCGGGTTTCGGTTCGACGGTCGGTTCGGGGTTCAGGGTTTTCTGGTCTCGCGTTCGGGTTCGTTCGGTTCTCGTCGGGTTCATCGTTCGGTTCGCGTTCGGGTTCGCGTATCGGTTCGGGTTCGCGTTCGGGTTCGCGTTCGGGTTCGGGTTCTCGTTCGGTTCGCGTTCGGGTCGCCGTTCTTGTTCGCGTATCGGGTTTCGTTGCTTCAGCGTTCGGCGTTCGCAGTTCGGGTTTCGCGATCCTTCGGGTTCGGTTCGCGTTCGGGTCGCGTTCGGTTATCGCGTTCGTGTTCGGCGGGTGGTTTTTTTCGTGTTCCGCGTTCGGGTTCGGGTTCGCGTTCGGGTTCTCGTTAGGGTCGGGTTCGGGTTTCGGTTTCGGGTTGTGTTCGCGGTTCGCGTTCGGTTCGGGGTTCGCGGTGCGGGTTTCGGGTTTCGGGTTTCTTGGTTCGGGTCGGGTTCGTGGCTTCCCGATGTTCGCGTTCGGGTTCCGGGTCGGTTCGCGTTCGGGTCGGGTTATCGATCGATTTTAGGGTAAAACAACAAACCAATAGGTTTCTCCTCGGGGTCTGACGCAACAGTTTCACAGGTATACCTCGGGTTAGGGTCGGTCGCGGTTCGGGTCGGGCTTCGGTTCCGGGTTCGGTTAGGGTTACGGGCTTCGCTTATGGTTAGGGTTATGTTAGGGATTAGGGTTATACCACTATCAATCCCCTACTCCACTAGTCATTCTTAAACCACTTGCCCACATCCTATACACAAGTCAACCACTAGCAATCCCAGGCTATACCACTAGTCACTCCTAAACCCGATTTTTTTTTTGCTTATTAGTTGTCGAAATGAACCACTTTTCCTTGGACAACTTTTTATTTTTAAAAGATCATTTCCACTTTTTCTTGAAAATGTCTAACATTTTGAAAATACAAAATATGAAAATTAAGATTTTTGGGGTCTTGTTCGAACACTTACGTACATTCAATACAATTCTCATTTAACAATAAAATTGCAATCATCACAAACAATTGGCTTTATAGTGTCAAATGAACCAGTTTCTTAGACACGGTTTTAAACTGCCCTTGTTGACGGCTTCATGGAATTAAAGTGCAACTAGATTCTAGATTTGTTTTTGCCTTATTAATGTCAAATATACTAACTAACAGTTTCTCCTCCCCATTAACGTACATTCATTATATTTGTGAAAAAAACACCCCTAAAATATGTTTTTGTACTGGCCAACCTCTATCCTTTGACTTCAAAGGGGCCGTCACAACTGTGGTGTTCCTATATTCTAAGTATTTTGAACGTCCACAAACAATTCAATTTAGGTTATTTAAAGCCAATATTTCATCATCGTTAACAAGCATTCCACTTCCCTTATGTCCATTTCCCGTCACAATATGGACAATATTTTCAGAATATACATTTTACGTTTCTTATATATTAATATTACAATATTTTTATAGAGAGTTTTTTTTTACTTTTTTTAAAAAAAAACCCCTTCTTCCCCAACGCAATTACACGGTGGTCTATAATGGATAGACGGAATACTCTTAGAAGATGTACAGTCCAGGTTCGAGTCCGGGCTGGAACCATATGAATAAACGTTGTAGAGTAGTAATAAGTGTAAACATATAAGATATCTACTGTAAAGTAAGGTAAGATAACGGATATGTAAGTCAGAGAGCGTGTACGGGGAGCGTAGGGTAGGAGAACGAGTAGGTGGAAAGAGACACCCAACAAGCATTGCGATCATTTTTTTTTTCGCGTGATTTTTTTTTTTTTTCATTTTCTTTAGTATAACCCTCGAAAATACATGCCCCATTTTTTACACTCTACCTCCACCCCCCCATCCAAAAAGGTCGGGCCCGTCTTTTAGAATGTTCATCTAGTGATATGGGGAGAAATTTTGAGCACTGTAGTTTTCTTGGCTGAATACTAAATTCTTTCCCAAATACCTCTGAGACCATATGGTTTCCAGAATTTATGCCATGTTTTCAACATGCAACTATTTAAAACGAAAGCTCATGGAACAAAATGCAATGTTGGAAGTCTACTCTCATCCTTGCATGCAGTTTTGAAAATTGTGTCTTTTATCTAGACTTTTCATATGACCTAATTTGACCCTTGTTACAATATTCTTTCGCCTTCACACATGTGTGTGCGTATTCGGATGCAACCTCAAGCTAATACTTACAAGATTCTCATCACTTTTTCTCTAGTATAATTATCTAATACGTCCCATGTAACGTCTGTTGGAAACCACTAGCTTGGCCAGCTTGGGTTGACGAAATAGGATAAGTTTTTGCATAGTATTATACCGTACGCATACTATACTACCCAAATACGTAGGCACGTGGATTTCTAATTTGAGGGCAATAAGTTAGGCTAACTTGATTTTTTAATTACGTATTTTCTTGGCCTGCAACCCCCTGCAGTATTTTCTTTTTTTTCAAACTGTCTAGTTTAAGATGGCGGTGAATCGCCTGGCAGCGGCAAATAGTGCATTTTATTGTTAGGATCAAAAATTCCACCCTTTAACCGAGTTAATTTCGTCATGCCGCCCCTCACGGTTTTTGTTTCTTTGACATTCGTCTACAGTTCTGTAAGATATATTTCACGCGAAAAGGTATTTTGTACGTCAGATTTCGGCGCTGTTTGCCGGTAAATCGGCCGACCACAACGAACTTCTTTACAACATCGTTAGATCATATTGAAAAGGCGCCACTGCTTATATCATTAACTCAGTTGGGTTCAGTTGTATAGCGCTATACCAAAGCACACAAAGCTCGGCCCTGAGCCAAATTCTCAATTATCTTTCAATTCTCCACATTTTGCTCATAATAATTCGTAGACACTTAGTACAATTTTGTGTTGCAATACATCAATCCATAGTAGCGAAACGTCAGTGGCTTAGTTCTCTGACATCGTATTTAATAATCTTGACAGTCTCAATATCCACAAGGCAAACCACAGTTTTTCTCTTCAAAACATTTCCCATCCATGACTCGCCATATAACTCCGTTTTGGCTATTTCATCTTCCCTATTTCTTCGCATTCCACTTCCAGCGAGCTATCGGAACGCCCACGTGTCACAGCGCATTGTTCTCCCTGATTGTACGTGCACAACCCCCCGTGCAGTAATTGGTTGGAATAGACCACACGACAAGCATCATGCATGTTGTGACGTCGTAATTAACACGTTGTGCCTCACTTTGTTGGTGGTTTGAGTATTCTTTTGCGTGTGTATCGTGCAATGGAGAAGCGGTGCTCGTCTGTAAATTACAGCCTTCATAATATTGTTGAGTGTCCGGTAAATGTGTTCGTGCCGACGCTACCCGGCAAATATAAAATAGAATTCACTCAAGCTCAGTACGCAATTGCTCATAAATTAACACATGAAGCAACGGAGCGGTTTTGTTTTGTGATCAGTCCCAAACACTTGAACTTTCAAGAATAGTAACAACAAACAATTAAAAAAAGAAATGAACAACAACCAAAAAGGACCACTCAACAAACAAACAAAATCTTAGCCTCACTTTTGCCCTGCAACCATCTCTTTTTGCTGCACCCCACAGTTCAAAATTAGTTTTTGGTAAGGTCAAGGTAGCACTGGTAACCTTCTTGCTGGCATGTGCGACGAATTGGATACCAATATGTTTTTTGCAAACTGTGCAACATTTTGCACAACTTTTCCAGCCTGACCGAATCATACTAATCTCACTATTTTACAATATAATTCTTTTTCTTCCCTCACGTGCACGCCATACATAAAGTCATGCCGTTTCAGAGCTCATGGAGGCCGCCATCTTAGGCTTGTCTAGAATTTGTTTCCATAAAGAGGGAGCTCGTGTCGTTCTTGGTTTCAATTTATGTATCAAATTAATTATGTTTCTTCTCCATTTAAACAAAACTTCATCTTTATGAACATATTTTAAATGCGTTTCCATCCTTTGTAAAAGAGCTAATATCAGGAAATTAGACAAGACCATAATGCCTAATTTAATTGACCATCCTGAAGTACAGTTATGAAACTATCAGCTGTCACCAAAACGTGCCACTTGAACCACACTGTGTTCGTGCATGTGGGGCAAAGGATCTCAATCTCAGATCTAGCAGGCATTAAAACACGGACGTAGATTAAAGGTAGGCTAGACTAAGTCCAGAAGTAAAAAAGAGTCATTTTACCATCATGACCATGCTGCATGCAATCTCCAGACTCCAGTCTCCAGTGCATAAAAAAACCTGCGCCAGATTGCAAACTATAGTCGGACAGAAAAGTAAACCTTTTGAATTTTCAAATCCTTTGAACGTGGCGCGACTCTTCCTGTTCTCTGCTTATGCCGGATGAGCTACCGAACGTTGACAACAATCCTAAGCGAAGTTTTTAAAACCAACGACGACAGTAACTTGACAATAGGCGACGTAACGTCGCGACATTAATTTTTTTGTTAGACCCCGCATCACTCGAGTCAACCTCTAGTTATACTCCTCCCTAACGGATTTCCTTAGAGGAAGATCAACGAGGAAAGAGGTAGTTACTGCAGAAAAAATTCACTTACCTCTGATTACCACCGAAGCGCTCTCTGTTGCTGGGTCACCGACGCACGGTCATACGCTGATAGCTCCACCCTTTTTTACAAGGTCATGAAGGTGGTACACACTCGTCAAAGGGTTTTCTGTCCCCAAGTAATACATGTCTAATACTCTGACTCTTCGTCCGTATTCTGAAACAAAATTCTGGCTACGCGCGCGTAAACCCGGTAGTTGTGACAAACGCTTGACAACAGGAATCCAATACGCATTTCAACATACACGCACGTGCCATTTGTTTCCAGAAATTATGACGGCGATTATAAACTTAAAGCCAAGGAAGTGGCTTAGAGACATGAATAGGGTCTAAGCTAAAAATTAAGTCCCTTACACGCCCAACCAAACTCATAATCACACAAACTCACGGAGCAAGAAAATTAAGAAAAATTCATGGCTACCCATTGCAAAAATTGTATTGGAAGAATTGCAATTGTGGGTAAGACACTATACCTCCTCTCACTGGAGGCTAGCGTCTGCTTTCCAAAACATTTGACACTTGTTGGCCATTTTGTAAACAACGGCTGCTGCTGGGATAGTAGTCCAAGGTTGCTCTGACTAGACACTCCGTGTTGGGAAGTCTGTGCCTGGGCTACGACATGTTCAAGCTACTGGGATATGAGCCGAAGAAAAAATTGCTGGTTTTTCCTTCAAATGTGAGTAATCACATTGATAGGAAGTACCGCAGAGGTCCAGAGTTGCCATTAAAGGTGCAACAAGAGATTTTGAGGCACCCAAATATTGTGTCACAATAGTAATTTCATATAAATTAGACACTCAATAGATTTCTTATCTTGTATAATTTGGCTACAGAAATGTCTTAACAAGAGAAAAAAACCCGGATGGAGGGGTGGTTGTTAGTGAAAAAGGGGTACGGGGATGTGCGGCCGAGAAGGGTTGCATTTTCAGCAATTTTGCCATCATTTTGGAATATTGAACAGTCCCTTTTTCTTGCAAATTGGTATATGAAAGGGTTGCATTTCTGTTGTAAGTGATTTTCCAATGGTCAATCAAGTATGAAGAATGTTTACAAACCAAAAATGTGAAAAATAGTGCTGCCAGAATGGCTCAAAATACATTTTAACAGTTAGTTTTCTCTTAGCTTCCGGGGCTTCACCCCAAAAACCTTCACCACAGCAGGTATAAGGATGGGTAGCAAAAAAAAAAAAAAAAAAAAAAGGGAGAAAAAAAGGGTGATTTTGATTTGCTTGTACATTTCAACGTAAAATATAGGCTGAATATTGTATTTTGATCCTAAATTAGAAATTTCACAATTTTATACCAACGAAACATTTCTCAGCTTAATCCTTTCAGGTTGGGATATGTTTGATGGAATTAAGCTTTACATCAGGGCAAAAATCAGTACTTTCGATTTCTTAGGGACACCTGTACCTGTACCTGATATACGAAATCTCTCCTTGCACCTTTAATCCCTGTGATATTGGTAAGAACGTCTGGATGTATAGTTGCCTCTTGAATAAATTTAGTTTTCTCTGTTGCAGTATACTGCCCGCAACCCTATGTTGTAGCCCCGGGGGCTACAACCCTTGGCCTGGGTTGGGGTACCGAAACTAATGTGGAACTAAATAGGATCATGCTTAGAAGCAATGTAATTTTAACAGAATTTCAGTATTGACATTAAAAGTCTAGTTTACTAGTTGAAAGCTATGTATACTACATATTTTAATACTGCATGCTATGTGTTCTATGACAACATTCTGTCCATTTTCTCCATGCATGTAATTTGAATTTTAAGGATTCAAACTCCAACTGTCAAGCATGCTGCAGCCACCATTTGAACTGGAGCAGGCTAAGATGGAATTCCCACTTTGCAAATGTGTGCACTTTTAACCTGCCATGCAATGGTAACCTGCTTAAAATTGTTCTAAAATCAGGCTAACATTTAACCTGCCATGCAATGGTAACCTGCTTTTGTTATAAAAGCAGGCTAACATTTAACCTGCCATGCAATAGTAACCTGCTTTTGTTATAAAAGCAGGCTAACATTTAACCTGCCATGCAATGGTAACCTGCTTTTGTTATAAAAGCAGGCTAACATTTAACCTACAGTGCAATGGTAACCTGCTTTTGTTATAAAAGAAGGCTATTTGACCTGCCATGCAATGGTAATCTGCTTTTGTTATGAAAGCAGACAAACATTTAACCTGCCATGCAATGGTAACCTGCTGTTGTTATAAAAGAAGGCTAACATTTAACCTGCAGTGCGATGGTAACCTGCTTTTGTTCTAAAATTAGGCTAACATTTAACCTGCCATGCAATGGTAACCTGCTCTCATTATAAAAGCAGGCTAACATTTAACCTGCAGTGCGATGGTAACCTGCTTTTGTTATAAAAGAAGGCTAACATTTGACCTGCCATGCAATGGTAACCTGCTTTTGTTCTAAAATTAGGCTAACATTTAACCTGCCATGCAATGGTAACCTGCTCTCATTATAAAAGCAGGCTAATATTTAACCTGCAGTGCGATGGTAACATGCTTTTGTTATCATTGGGCATACATTTGCCTTGCCTATTCTTTTGGTTTCCTATTAATCAATCTTGCTTGTTGTGCATGTATCTTTGTTTCTATTTGGATATGAGAGCACCTTTGTGATCGGGTTTTTATACAACCCATTCTCTTATCCAGAATTACTTGCTTTTTTGCTTTGTCAATTTGTATGTATTATATATTTATCATATTTATGTTTCTGTATTTTGCAAGTAATTCAAATAAATATTATTATTATTATTATCAAAGCAGGCTAACATTTAACCTGCCATGCAATGGTAACCTGCTCTCATTATAAAAGCAGGCTAACATTTAACCTGCAGCGCAATGGTAACCTGCTTTTGTTATAAAAGAAGGCTAACATTTGACCTGCCATGCCATGCATGCAATGGTAACCTGCTTTTGTTATAAAAGCAGGCTAACATTTACCCTGCCATGCAATGGTAACCTGTTGTTTTTAAAAGCAGGCTAACCTTTAACCTGCCATGCAATTATTAACCAGCTTAAAAAGAAACAGGTTAAATACATGCCTAATAAGCCTGCTTTTTGGTAAGGGTTGGCAAAAGTTGATGTATACTTTAATACTGCTACCCTAGCCCCAATAGATTTTTATTTTGCTAGAGTCATAAAGGCTGGTATTCTCAATGGGAGTCTTAGCTTTAAACCTGTGTTTAAACCAGGGTTAATCCATCATGAATGGGCCTTTTTTCTTTCAAAATATTCTGAAAGTGTGATGTAACACTTGAGAAAATTCCTCACGTAATTAGTCCATCCAGAAGTGCCCTCGCTCCCCCCATACGACCAATGGCTTGTAATTTATGGGGGTATTTAGACATGCTGCCTTACTTTTTTGAGGGTCTTTATATTAAGGCTGTAGATTCTAAATGGTTAAACATTTAAACGCCAGCCGGCAGTTTAAACGGATAGTAATATTGCAAAACGGTTAAACGGGAAGCTCACTTTCATACCAAAAGTTCGCAAAATTTAATAAAGAAAGCCACATTTTCCATCACTAAATTGCAAAATGAGTACAAAAATTCTTTATAAAGTACCATCTGTCACAATTTTTGATGCAATAACAAGTTAAAAATGTCTAAAATAATAGAAATCAGGCACAATTTTTTGGAGTATTTGCCGCGGTAGTCAGAACTTACCGAGTTACCAAAAAGCACGAGTGAGCCAGCAAGGCATTGCTACTTACTTCCGGGTGACGGGCTTGCCGAAGTAGGGCTTGCCGAAGTAGCCAGTCACCGCGCAATAATATTCATCTAAAAAAGAAAGCTAAAAAATTTTATTTTAAAGGTTGAAAGTTATTTTTTCTAAATTTATTTAAAGAACACCATCAAAATGAGGGTTGGGATTATCCGTTTCATGTAAAATTACGATATAGGCCTAGATTATGCATTTGCACCCTCCGTTAAGGTGGTATTAGGTAATTTTCAACCGGCGATGATTAAACATTTTGGCTTTCTTTCAAGATTCATCTCGCTGGCCAGTCACGCACGCTGTTACTATGCAGCGGTTGGCTGCCAAAAAAATCACGATGCCGACATCAACAGCCACACTGCTTGCCGGATGTGTGAACTTTACAATGAAAGTCACAACTTTTAAATAAAATTTTACGTAAAATATGTTGATCCCATTTTTTTATTTGTTAAAATAAATAAAATGACAACCTTGTATTAAGTTAGCAACTTAATAGATGAAGTATGACTGTCATATAAAATAAAGCAAAGATACCGGGCGATTCCGAGGGGCTAGCATGTCTTTGATGCCGACTGGTAGTGAGGTAAATATCTCACTAGGCGGTCCGTTTTAAACGTTAAAACGCTTGAAAATTTTCGTTTAAAACTGTTTAGACAATTAAACGGAAATCGACAGCCTTACTTTATATTCAACATCAAGAACTGCTCTGCGTACGGTTACTCCTTTATACCCTGCACAATTGTCAACTGGAAAGGGACCTTTCGAATAACCAAGCTGCCAGATTTAGCATAAAGCTCATACTAACAACCATAAAGGCAAGCAAACCTTTACAGAAGCATGATAAAGTCATTATATTTAAACCAGAGTGAGAGGGTGAGAGCCCGGGGAGGTGGGGGGCTAAATTTTTTATTTGGGTAGGGATAGTGTGCTCCAGAACTTCTGAATTTGGGGGATGGGAACCGATTGCGTCTTTTAAATAGGGCCTTAGAACTGGATTTCTTAAGAAATTTGCAGGCTTTGGAACTAAAATTCTGCTCAAGGCAAATGTACTCTCTGAGGCAAACATTTTTTTTTTTTTTTTTTAATTTTTTATATTTTTTTTTTTTTTTTTTTTTTTTTTTTTTTTTTTGTTTTTTTTTTTTTTTGATGCTGCACACTGCAGGGTGTTGTAGTAACTGCGGAGAGGAATGAAATGGGGTTGTTGAAAACGAGAACCACCCTGATGCAGGTAGTTCGTTTGGAACTGAACCCTGGGGCTAATGGCGAAGGGGACCCTGGGGTAGTGGGAAAGCAAAGCTGGGTGGGTGAGAAAGGACCATGGGGTTGTCAGGAAAGACCCATGGGTATTGGGAATGGCATAGTTTATGTTGGATGCGAAAGAGTAACTTCGGGTATTTGGGATAGGTTGTGGAGGTAGTGTGGAAAATAACAGGTGCTTGGGTTAGTTGGGAAAAGGGCCACATTGTTAGTTGAGAAGGGGAAGGATGCTCTGTGGCAGCTGGGAAGGAGCTCTGAGACCTTTGCAAAGGGGATCTTGAGTAGTTGGGAAAGGGACCGTGTTGTAGTTAGGACCTTGAGCAGTTATTAAAGTGGACCTCTGTGAGAGTGCCAAAGGTGACCTAGGTAGTAGACAGGGGCCACTGGGTGGTGACAAAGTTTGATGATAGTACAGGTCCACGTTGATAAGGTTCTGTTGGATCCTAACAACCCTAACTTTAGTACCCCACCATAATCTGTGAAAGCTGAGAACCACGCAATTATAGTCATTATTAAATACAGATGAGTCAAGATATTATGCATCAGTTGAGACTACTGCAACCCTTGAATTATACAAAGTGATCGACACAATGACACTACCTTTTTAAATTCAAGTCCAGTGGGATTTAGCTGTAACCGTATAAGTACTGTCATTTATTATTTCAAGATAGTTTCTAATGTAGCTTCTTTTGTTTGCATTCCATGGTTGATGAAATATGTCGGAAAGCACAGACTATGTAAGAATTGCAGGAGCAGTCATCTTACCCAGCATTGGCGGATTCGTGGGTAGCTTTTACACACGCAAGAATTTAATGGGCTGGTATGAATCCTTAGAAAAGCCATGGTGGCGCCCTCCAAATTGGGTATTTGGGCCTATGTGGACCTACCTCTATTCAACAATGGGTTATGCATCATACCTTGTATGGAGAGATGGTGGTAAGACTTCATTTTTGTGTTGCCTTCCTACACAGCCAGATTCCTACTCACGGGTAACCCAGAGCTTAGGCTACTCCATGTGTACTCTAAGCTCTACTCCAGGAGTACCCCCTTGATGCACCATCGATGCAGTACCTAGAACTAAGTACTTGCGAAGTACACAAGCCACTGGGTGCATGACAGCTATGTTTACTTTGCAGTACCCATCCTATAGTGTACTCTGCAGTTACCTGCTAGGTGACTGACAGGCACACATGTAGGCCACCAGTAGTGGAGTACCTCTGCAGCTACCCCTCGGCAGTACCTTCACAGGTACTCCCCTACCGGCTGCTTAGTACTAGTAGGTAGCACTTTGGCCCATAGAGGGCGCCAAACATTCCATTGTTGTTTACCCCTTTCTGATTATTTTCAAGCTCAGTAGCATCTATATTTGAGTTCAGCATCACCCAAAACCCCTATGACATTTTATGTAAAAACTTTTAACATAGATGACCAAAATGTTAAATAATTGATAAGATTACTAAAATAATCACACAGAGCTCAGAGCTCATTTGCATGGGAGTAGGGTGACAAGTGGTTAAGGTACTGTGTGTGTACCTAGGTGGATGATTACCCCCACTTTTGTGGCCGGCGATGTGGTACCCATGCGAGTGGGTACTCCGCGGCTACTTAGTCACTTCAAAGGTACTCTCATGAAGAAATTGGTTGTGTGAGGCTTAAGCAAGAAAGACAAGCATAACACTTTGAATATTTGTGATCGCAGCCTTGTCTCCCCAAGCTTATTTTGTACTTGTGTATCTTTTAAACATACCATTGATGCTTTGGTAGGTGCTTAATATTAACTCATCAATTGATAACGTTGTGCCAGGCAATACACCAAGTTGAACTGTGGTAAACTCAGCAGTTCACATGCAGGATTTAAGGTAATATGTGACCTGCTCCCACAAATTCAGGTCAAAGTCGCCAGAGCACTTTAGGAGAAAAAGATCATTAAACTTGTGAAAAATCAATAGAAAACAAAAGAATTTCAAGGCATATATTGATTTTGATGGACAAAAGGAAGTGCAATGCTTATATGTGATGCATCATTTTAAAGCTTGTTTTCTCAGAATTTCAAATCTGCACACATCTCAAAATGAAAATCTTCCGACTTTATCTGGGTTTTGTGGGAGCAGGTCACATATTTACTTGGCATTTCTACCGGTTACCACCAAAGCTTTGTTTGATGAAACTCCTAAAATACAGTGTGTCTCAAAAAAAATTGTGCTAAACTTCTCATGAGTTGCGTCCTCTTTGGGATCACTCAACCGTGATTTTTTGTAGTCAGCATACAGCCTAGATAATTATCTTCTTATCCTGCAAGAATTAGAAACTTCCATCAAACAACTTATGCAAATATCACCAGTTATGCAAGCTTACACCGTTTCAAATTCTGCCAATGGGATTTTTACACAGTTTTGAAGGTAGAAAACTTAAGCTGAGCATTCAGCTATTAGTTCTCTTACCATAAATTGCATATTGCATAAACAATACACAGAGAGTCCTTGCGACAAGAAAAACTATTTGGTATGCCTCTCAGCAGAATTAAAACATTGTTATAGTTGATCCATCGTACAGGCACATACGCAAAATGTTTTTGGGGTGTGAAACGTTGAAGAAGTGGACATTTTTTGGGGGTCAATGGTCTCCGCTTGCGCAGATATTTCCATAGAAGTGCACCTACACCCCCTCCCATTGTCCTTTTGGGCTTTTTGAACACCTCATCACCAGAAGAAACCTTTGTCAAATTGTATCTAAACTAGCGTAAATGTTAGACATTTTTCGAAGAAACCAAGTTGACCATTCCCTCAAGTTATACATGTAGCAGCAACTACAACCTAAGGGGAAGGCGGACATGCACATACTAGAGATTCCTTACACTCTATGGCTTGCACAAAAAGCATGATGGACATTCTGAAGGGGTAGATGAAGTGGTACAGGGGTCGCTTAAGTGAAATTGGGATCATGAAAGGTCATATGGACATTAATTATAGAATGCTTCCATTTTGTAGAAGAAAGCACACAAAATTGTTTTTATGGTTACAAGGATTCCAAAAATGTATGCATTAGTTGATGATTTCTACATTATTTATGGTTAGAGACCTATAGGCTGAATGCTCAGCCCAAAGTTCACTCCTTAACTGTGTAAATCCCATTGGCAGAAGTTGAAACGGCAAGATATTGCATAACTGTCGATATTTGCATAAGGTGTT
>JAMKCH010039134.1:0-20594 GCA_023653785.1 Ophioderma brevispina
TTGCGTTAAAGCTCCCGAAGCCCAATTGACAATAAAATAATTAGCTAATTAGAAGACAAAAATGAAATCGGGAACTGATGGGCGCATCCATGTTACCAATAATCTCACTGCCATAGTGACGTTTCGGCCATCTCGCGGCCATTGCTACGTCATGTCTATAGTTTATCCCATGATAATTGTAAAAACAAAGTAATTTACTTTTGAGTATCTAACATGCATCTACGGTGATTATATTCCAATAAAGAAATAACTAGATATAGCTGTGGTCAAAGACCACGAAACCAGCCGCGGATATCTTCAAACCCAAGCCTAAAACTAACCCCAGCTTCGAAACCTAGCCCCAGCTTCGAAACTTAGCCTAGCTTCGAAACCCAACCATATCTAGATATGGAGACAGTCGAGGTAGTGACCTTTGACCCTAAAAAAAAAAAAAAAAAAAAACCATCTCGCGGCCATTGCTACGTCATGTCTATAGTTTATCCCATGATAATTGTAAAAACAAAGTAATTTACTTTTGAGTATCTAACATGCATCTACGGTGATTATATTCCAATAAAGAAATAACTACTTCACAGATTAACCTCAATACAAATAACGAGTAGGTCTCGTTACTATTCAGATGTAAAGATTTTACCACAGTGTCCCAATGACGATTAGACCCAATTGAAGTCCCATCTGTCCTACATTACCTATAGCTGGCCAGATAGCAAAATAGTGTAACTCCAAGGTAAGCATTGAAGGTCTCAATTGATTTTACGCTGGGAATTTCAAGTGATTTTATAGCATGTGGCATTGAGGGACTCTAATATGAATGGCTCTACTCGAGCATTACATGCTGAATAGCGTTTCGGTTGACATTTAGTCCCGCTTTTTAAAAACTTAGAATATAGTGACATTTTGTGAGACGCACTATATAATCCACTAAAATCCTAACATTCAATCGCACACCTGCTTTATTTGTTGGCAACATGGCCGCTCCCATTAACCCAGCGAGAACAATAAGCAAAGCGTAGCGTGATGATCTCCTTTATAAAAAAAAAAAAAAAAAAAAACAAGCGTTTAGCACTAGAAGCATTTTTAAGCTTTCAGCGACGGACGTGTTGCCAGAAGAAGAAGAAGAAGAAGAAGAAACAGACCAAATACAATAACCAGCCGTGCTACGCACACGGCTGGTTAAACAGACCAAATACAATAACCAGCCGTGCTACGCACACGGCTGGTTAACTACTTCACAGATTAACCTCAATACAAATAACGAGTAGGTCTCGTTACTATTCAGATGTAAAGATTTTACCACAGTGTCCCAATGACGATTAGACCCAATTGAAGTCCCATCTGTCCTACATTACCTATAGCTGGCCAGATAGCAAAATAGTGTAACTCCAAGGTAAGCATTGAAGGTCTCAATTGATTTTACGCTGGGAATTTCAAGTGATTTTATAGCATGTGGCATTGAGGGACTCTAATATGAATGGCTCTACTCGAGCATTACATGCTGAATAGCGTTTCGGTTGACATTTAGTCCCGCTTTTTAAAAACTTAGAATATAGTGACATTTTGTGAGACGCACTATATAATCCACTAAAATCCTAACATTCAATCGCACACCTGCTTTATTTGTTGGCAACATGGCCGCTCCCATTAACCCAGCGAGAACAATAAGCAAAGCGTAGCGTGATGATCTCCTTTATATGTATGTAAGGGAAACTGGTTCCCGTGGGCCTTTCGTATTTATTTTCTAATTTGTATTGGATTCCAATATACATTAACCACTTTATCAAAAAATCGATGGTGCCAATTTTTCTGAGCATTTATAATATATTATTTATGCAAATTAATGACGTCATTACAAAAATCGTAGAAAACGCTCAAGTACCATGAAGGTTCACTGAAAAGGTCGAATATATTCCTTTGACCATTACAAATTCTTATCTGGCGTTTCCACCTTGATAGCGTCTTCAAATTGAAGATGGCGGCCAAAATGGGCGCATTTGAAGATAAAACCTTAAAATTATAATATTAAATGTAATATATTTGGTAATACCACCCAAAATTTGTAAATTAAAGTGTAAGATCATTTCCTTGACCATTAGAAACTCGTGTCTGTCGTTTCCGTTTTGATAACAATGGAGAAATCCCAGATGGCGACCAATACGTCTGCCGTTTCAGACTTTTCAAAAGCTACAAATTACCATATGTCTGTATTATATTTAGTTTTGTATCATGCAGAAATTATTGTAAAGGTATAAATTGGGGGTATGAGACATGTTTTTATCACTAGATATTTATATTAATATTACTTTATTTGTTATCAGTCTTAAATTTCAAGATGTTGGTCAAGTGAAAACAGGTACATGGCAATTTGGTAGGTTTAAAGAACTTAAACGGAAGGAATATTGCCATAATTTTTCATTTGAAGTATGTTAACAAACCAAAATATACTAGACATGAGTTTCTAATTGTCAAGGTTATACTGTTCATATTAAAATTCGTACTTTTATGGTGATTTCTGGATAATATAACTAAATATATCCAGATGGTAAATTGTACATTTTAACGAAATTTGAAGACGTCCACTTGGCTGCCATCTTGGAATTAAGGCAAGATGATTTTAAATATATGCCTGACAATAGTTTACGATGCCTTTAAAATAACATTACATGGTTTCTTCCACACATTTATTATATCTAATAATAAAGTGTGAATTTATTCACAAATTTTGCCATTTTGATGGAACTTTTGGAGACATTTTAGTACCCATCCTGGATCTGAAGCAAGCAAATGCTTGATAAGAGTTTTCTGATTACTCGTGAAAATATATGTGTGTTTTTCCTCATATTAATGATTATTTTGGCCCAATATGCCGCATTTTTAATATTTTTCATTTTTGGACGCCATCTTGAGTATTGCTGGAATGCTGCATGTTTTCATTGCTTTAACATTTTGACTGCGTTATAGAATGATAAAGGAAGCTATAAACGGTTGATTTGATTGTGTACTGGTGTATTTAATTTTGAAATATGACGTCATACTTAATTTGCATGTAAAATGGTGAACACACACTCGAAAAAATTGGCACCATCATTTTTTGGTTCAATCATACCATAATTAACAAGTTCCCGCAGAGAACGGAAAATAAACATTCAAAGCCCACGGGAACACACATGGCCATCGACTAAAATAACTTGTACAATAAGAGGCATGAGACAAAACGTGTCAAAGAACAAATGAATCAGAATGTACCTGACTTTATCGAGAACAAAAACGTCCTCAAATCGATAAAATATCTGTTAGCCATGACTATCTTTCTTTCTAAAGGTAATACAATTTTTAACGATGAGATTGAGTCATTACAAGCAGAAGTTGATAACCTGTTATCACAAGGAGTCAACAAGATTATCGCTTTGGGTCATTCTGGAATCACTAAAGACTTAGAAATTGCCGCAATGGTTAAAGGCGTGGATGTTGTTGTAGGCGGACACACCGATACATTTCTGTACACTGGTGAGTAGATTTATAGGTGACGCTAAAATATTCTGGTGTTGATTTCTTTTATCACTTTAATTTTTACGATTTATTAAACCAAGTTTTGCGGTTCATACCTTGTTGCAAATAATAATAAACATACTATAATGGCGCTAAACAGAGAACACAGCGCCCTACAAAGTATATTAATCTAGAAGTAATAAAAACATAAAAAACAAACAAATATAAATCTACCAAATATAAAACACCAGGAAAAAAATGTGTTTTCAGAAGACAGGGTCTCTCTGATTTTAACTCTAAAGTTATTCCCGATTCATGGACCGCCCGCGGAGGTAACCTAGATCCTGATCAGAAGAGAATTATAAACGTAGAAGGATTTTACAAACCCCCATCCCCCCAAAATGACAATTTATGTCTGATACGTTCTTTGACTGGTATGACTCGCATGCGGTATATTTGGTTTCGACCACACGAAAAAACCAAACATACCGCCTTATTTCTGCTGTTGGTGTAATTAATGCCTGGTGACAGGCATCAAAAGTGATAAACCTACGAATACTTCGCAGGTTCGGGATGTGGTAGTTAACTCTCTTAAACATAGGACTAACCTGATTAGTAATGCTCACAGTGAAATGAACCAATGGTTCCCGGGATCTTAACTTACAAATTCACTAACGGGAGTGCGCAAAACCTTATACACGTAAGTGCTAATTTAGTATAATTATGTACTAGCAAAACCTTCAGTATTTGGAGAGTTCAATGAATTAGACTTCTCTTGCAATTATATCATCTCTTGAAGGTGACCCACCAGATGATGAGATACCCTACGACGATTACCCTATAGTTGTAGCTTCAAAGGACGATCCTGCTGCTAATGTGCTCGTGGTCACTGATTACACCTTTGCTAAATACTTGGGAAGGTTGGATGTCACCTTTGACGATGATGGTCATGTCACAGAATGGTCTGGTAATCCTATACTTCTCAACAAGGATGTAGAAGAAGGTAATGTGTCTTTTGCACAGCTGATTGAACGTCTCATTTATTATGGCAAAACCAAAATAAAACCAAAATTATCACCGGCGACACACTATTGACAACTGATTTGGAATATTTAGTCAACTAACTACATTCTGTGTAAATTTTACGATATTTCATTGCGGGCAAATATGATTTTTCTTAAAAATCTAGTTTTCCACGTCTTTCAATGGAGAAAAGGCATATAGAGGGCGCTATAACATATAAAATTATGACCTTTCTAGACCTATATGGCAAGATTCCCGCAATGGATTTGTCTGATTTTTGCAGAGATGATAGCTCTTGCATGTCCCTGTGTTAAAATTGTGTCGCCACTGCTTAAAATTGTTCCAAAAATAAAAGAGACAATTTGTATGGGGCCAAACAGCTGTGTTTGGGCGCAAGATATTGCTTTGTGGTTTTCAGATCGTTTCAGGTTGCTGGTTCGAAATCATTTTACAAAGTCATGTGCCAATTATAAACAACCCTAAAGCGGCTGCTGTTTAAACATTATAGATCTAGTATAGAAAATCCACTTAACGGAAAGGGGGCGGGTGCTCTTATGTTTTAAGTGCTGAAGCGGTCGGGGTACTATGATTTCTATATTCAGACATTTTCCGATTTAATTTACACCGACGCCTATGTCATATACTTACATTTTATTTAACACCTTGAAAACTTACGTGGCATACTTCGTGCTGAAGGAAAATGTTTAACTTCCTCATTATACAATTTGCAACAATCAAGAATATCTATAAAGAGTATATTATCTAACAAACAACTAACAGCATTATTTCAAGTGTTGTTTAATGTATTCTTTTGCAGCTTTTATATTTGCAAGAGCATGTGACTATGCAGCGTGCATTATCATCCGATTTGCATAATGCATCCCTGAATTATCCGTGCGTGCATTATTGAACAGACTTATCATGTACGTCTGCACACATGCATTAACAGAGTTCACTTGCCCTAGCACGCAATAGTACCAACGCCGGAACGTTTAATTACCACAACGCCGCGTGGTTTTACAAATTGAGAAAGAATAAATTCAACGCTCACTTTTGAGTCTATACCTAAGAAAAGAAATCAAACGTAGATTTAGTTGAGTTAGTAGTGGTTAACAAGTTTGACATTTCACGCGTCTTTAGTTGGATATTTCGCGCGTTTTAAAATCTCAATTTCATAAGTTCATTCATTCACATTTCATATTTTTTTCAGATCCAGAATTACTAGCTGAGATTAACGAATGGGATGAGGCTGTGCAAAACTTGACCGAACAAAAAATAGGTAGAACACACGTGTATCTCGATGGAGCTAAAGACAGTTGTCGACTCAAAGAATGTAACCTAGGTAACATGATAACCGACGCTTTCATTTGGGAAATGATAACCTTCCCGGATGAAGACAAATGGACTGGTGTCAGCATAGCCATTCATAACTCTGGCGGCATCAGGGCGTCAATTGTACAAGGTAACGAGGATTTTACAGAATAGTATCAAAATTACCTATTACATAGATATTAATTACACTGTTAGAACAAAAATAATCAAATTTTAAACAACCGCTTTTTACCCGAGTCACCTTGTTTAAACATTAAACAGCTTAATTGTTTAAGAATTAAACAACTTGTTCAAGAAATAAAACAACTTGGCAACCCTATTTTTACACAGCAAAATTGTAAACAGTGTCCTAACAGTGTACAGAATCTGAATATTACCTGTGACACAATAAACCCAAAAGTAACTCGGTGTTTAGTTGTTAATGACCAACCTCTAAATGGTTTATGATTTCTTATTACACATAATATTACAGGTGAAGTGTCTTTTGGTGATATCGCAGCAGCGCTACCATTTGGTGATCCAGTAGATACGCTAGAACTAGAAGGCAGGTATGTCAAAGAGATGCTGGAGAATTCTGTCGCCAAATATAGCCCAGTAGATTTGTCTGGAAGATTTCTGCAGATGTCAGGTTGGTGTCTTGAAATTATATGCTTTAGTATCCCTTTACCTGACGAAAAAATGTTCTACGGGCAAGATCGACCGTGATTTAGCATTTTTGGGGGAATTTGTTTTAAATTTTCTGTATGTATGTAAACTCTACCTTTTTAAAAAATTATCAATGACACACATACACTTTACAACAATACGACGTCATACTTGAGATTTTCATAAAATCTTCTAGCCCCCATGGTTATATTTCCATGAAAATAATAGATCACGTGTCCACTTTGTACATCGTCTAACTTCCTAAATTCAATAACAGCTGAATTTATTGTGAACAATGCCAGTAAATTTGAAATATTATCTTCCTTCCCATCTGATTTTTGAAACACCCGCCCAAATTATAAAACTGAATAAACTGCAGTAAACAATATTGCGTCTTATTCGTTATCTGTTTCCTTCGACGTCGACCGAGCGCTATTCCTATTGGTTGTTTTCACAGCGCGTTGAAGCAACACGATAAGTTCTGACCGGTTTGCCATAATGGTCTCGGTGTTCGTTCACTTACAAGACTGTAATAGATTATACTTCTGTTTACACTTATTTATGAAGTCTTGAAAGAGCAACAGTGTAGCTAAGCCAGATCTGTTGTCTGTTATACAGTGGGATGCAAATTAATGATTACAATTGTAACCCAATGACTTTTGGCATTTGCCCAAAGTCTAAAGGTCCATTCATACTTCACTGCATTGCAGTGCAGTGAAAATGGATCTTGATGAAAACCCATCTTTGACTCCACTCAGCAGCAACACAATTCAAATTGCATTGCGTTGCTGCTGTGTTGAGTCAGAGATGGGTTTTATCCGTTTCCGCTGCGCTGCATTGCAGAGCAGTGAAGTATGAATTGACCTTAAAGGTCCCATGAAATGAGATGATAAACCTACTCCAAATCTTTATGGGACATTCCATTCCAATAAACAGGGCCTGAAAAAAGAATACACTCCCTGTGACATCATTGGTGAAACTATTGATTTTCAGTCAGTGTCATTAATAGATTCACATCAGTCACCTGAAATTTCTATTACTCTCTGAAAAATCAATGATACCACAAATGATGTCATCACCAACCCAAATATCGAATGCTTTCTGGTCCCTCCTTGTAGACTTGACATAAACCACATCAATTCTATTTACATTTCCTGGGACCTTTAAACGTTGATAGAATGTAGTCCTGGTTTTTTTTCAGGTATTTTGGTTACTTATGATATAACCAGGGAACCATATGATCGCGTTGTAGATGCAATGGTGCTGTGTACAGAATGTATCATTCCAGAATTTGTTGCACTCCAAGAAGACAAAATGTATAAAATGGCAATGCCTTCATTTATTGCGAATGGGGGTGATGGATACAACATGATTGCTGAACATGGAAAGAATCGATATTCAGGTACTGGTGAAAAGTTTTTTTTCTCTCCCCTAAGAAAATTCTTAGGCTCCTACACATAAGGTTTTTTAGGTACAGGACAAAATGTAAGTATCAACTTTTAAGAGTGCACAGTCCGAAATAAATTGATTCGTACACGGAAGTCATAAAGACACAAAAGCGTAGAGACACAATGTTATAGAAACGCAATCATTAATACAGAAAATATTTAATCTAGAAAGAAAGGGTTAAATTTGCAAAACTGTGTGCTGTATGACTATGATAATTATTGTACTATAAAGTACTGTAACAGTAAGCTTTCAAATGCTACCTTAATGCTATATCTCTAGTCATGCCTCAATGAACACAATTTCTTTGAAAACGGCATGTCAAAACTCACTTTTGGGCATAAAGCAGAAATGTTATCAAACCTCGAAATAGAAAACAAAATAGTTATCGTTTTATTTTTTTATATAACTATTTAATATCTTGTTAGATTAAACGTATTCAGAATATGTGACTTGATTTTTACTCGTATTTGACAGGTAATCTAGCAACATCTGTGGTGAGTGAGTACATAACACAGTTTAGTCCTATATATACCGGAGTTGAACGAAGAATCACGTTTGTCACAGGCACTGGAGAGGCATCGTTAGCTAAGGCACATATTATCACTTTTGGGATTTTCTTCCTAGTATCTAGATTTGTATTTCCATTAATATGGTGGTAGAGATGGCAATTTGTTAACTGTATAGGTGTGAGCTTAAAATTGTTCCGCATTTTAAACATATTCACTTCATCCCACGGGTGATGAATGCAATTCACCCAAAGCACGCAGACTGACAAGGAATTATGCTTAAGCAAGAAGACTGCAAAGCTGCACACATCGTGATGATTCCCGTTGCTATTAATTTCTATTGTACACAGTCATATGACTTTGGTGAACGATTTTGAACCGGCGTGGCAGGAGATATGCTCTTCCGGACTCATAGTTCACCTACAATGGTGATGAAATAGGGCACTCGATTCAGTTGACTCTTCTGCTAAATTAGTTTCACGCTTTATTCCGTTGTCGTTTATGAAGCCCGGACTATGGCTCCGGGCGGACCATATTCTCCATTTACACCGGTGTAAAAGGAGATATGGTCCGGTAGGAACCATAGCCCGGGGTCCATAGGCGACAACGGAATAAAGCGTGAATCTAATCTTGCGTGAAGAGTCAACTGAATCGATTGCCCTATTGTTCACCATTGTTTCAGGACTGTGAGACCGGAGGACTATATCGCCTGCCACACCGGCTACCAGAATGTCTTGATTTTCATTAAAAAAATTAAAGTACTATTTTCAATACCAAATCCGCTAGAGCTCGTTTGTAAACTGCTCTGGGAATACTATGATGATCGGCCATCATGGGCATATAGAAATCAACATAAATCTACACTGTAAATGTGATGAAAAGAGGGAACTCTTGCCTGTCGAGTGAAATCTTTGTCGAAATTTGGTAAACCTTACGCAAAGTGGGGTAACAAAGCGTAATGCTTACTCAACCTCGACTAAGATTTTACTTTACATAATTAGGGTTGTTCATTTTTAAACAAACATTAAGTAAAAAATAGACAATTCTACAATAATTTAATTTCATAAACGTTGCTGGACTAAATCTACAATTGCTCAATAATCCGGAGCATACTGTTTTATAATCAGAGTACTTTTGAGTGGATGATAACTTGTGTTTATAAACGTTCATGTTACATCAACTATAGCTGCAGTCCGCAACCTCTTTATTGTGTTGCGTATTGCGGTAGTCTGCTTGCAGGGCATCCGTGTTGATGTTTGAAATGGAAATAATATGGTAAATGTGTCGTATTTGTGTTTATTTTGTGTTTATTGGTAGGGGTGGAGAAATTACCACTTTTTTCCAAACGACTAGATTCTATGGCCATTGTGGCTGCTAAAAACGAATCTGATTTTCAACTCATATGAATTTTTTCACCTGGTTCCATTAATTTTAAATTTTGCATGTGAAGTCAATGGTGAATTTTGACAATTTTTGACATGGTTTCGAAAAATAATATTCTTCTCAAACTATTTTGTCACAAACACACACATTGATGCTTTAGTATGGTCAACCAATAATGGCAAAAGAAAAATGTAATAACATTATGCTAAATTGCGAAGGGCTTTAATTTTACATATATTTGGGTGCAAAGCCATAAATAGAATTGCTATTAGTAAGTAGACTTACAAAGTGACGTAAAGAAAGGTCATTGTATCACGCTTGTGAATGATTTGAATTGTCCTTCGATGGCGTTATTTTCAAAATTTACCGTTTCCGAATGCGAAGTCAATGAGAGAAAAATTTACCCTATCAGGAAATGTTTTGGCTTTTTCCATTATTTAATTACGCCAGTATGGCACAGTGCTATTGCGTAGTCTCAGTTAAATGTGCGTGCCATGTCGATGTTAGTTCTGTGCCGGTCACACGTAGCAACGGCCTACAGGTCAGTAGTCATCGTTCTGTTTATGGTAGCAACGGGTTTGTGGCCAATCAAGCTTTGCTTTTGGTCGCTTTGTTCAATAAATATTTTGATCCTTGGAGAACGGCTGACAACATGGCAATTAAAAGTTGTGCTGCATGTTTATTCCTGGAAAGGGGTAAACATGTTTAAGTGGGCAATATTCGAACTCATTATTGCCCAATTAGAGGACCGTTGATCGTTTGTGGTATGGTTGTGTGTTACTGAGGCGATATCTGTTTCGGTTAAGAATTTTGCTTATTAAAAATGTACTCAAAACCTGTTGGTCCCTTCGAGGATATAAATTGATTTATTTAAGATTGTACTTTTTGTTTTTCATTATGTGCTTGAAATAAACATTAAATGTGATTTGATGCTGTTTTGTATTTTGGTTTGTGCAGGACGTCCTGGTTTGAGCTCCCCCCCCCCCACCTTTTCTTTCCCGTTTTGATGACACTTGAAGATATAGGAGATACGGTATGAGCGTAGTAAGAGCATATCTTTATTAACATAGTAGCACATTCGAAACATTTGCTTTCCTCTTCACTAGTTGTATTGCGCGATTGATTTTTTCTGAATGGATCTAAAACTATTTGAACTATTTAAAGTAGAACAAGGTAAGGCTAGCTGTTCAAACGACACCTTAATGGCTTTTGGACGAAGCCTGTAGAATATTTTCCAATTCTGTCTGGCATATCTCCTGCAAATCCTTAAGAGGAACTTTCAGACGATCAAGCCGCCACGAGTGTGATGAACCTGGTAGCCTAATCCTCACCCACCCTTGAGGATCGGAGACTTCACATCATCGTTGCTACCCAATCCATACACTGCAGTCGCAGTATCCCTATCGATCATACTGGATCAATCACATATGGTCTGAGCAAATGGTCATCCTCTACCTAAAGCAGTTTGGGACAGCCCAATTAGCAAGTCCAAAGGCATTCATAGGAAAGGCAGGGGCCAGGCTCAACAGACTCAGAGAACTGGGCCTTGGCCCGTCCAAAGCACTTCATTCACAAGATCGGTGTGGAACTTTCAACAAACTAGCAGATTGTTGGATCTACACCAAAACTGGCGTATTGTGGAGAGCCACAAAACATTAGCCACATCATCGATGTCCCCAAGGGGATCAGTGGT
This sequence comes from Ophioderma brevispina, assembly GCA_023653785.1. Lineage (NCBI taxonomy): Eukaryota > Metazoa > Echinodermata > Ophiuroidea > Amphilepidida > Ophiodermatidae > Ophioderma > Ophioderma brevispina. The sequence continues at coordinate 11,518 of JAMKCH010039134.1, forward strand.
TTTCCGTGGTTTAACGACGGATCTTCCACTGTGATTTGGACTACACGACGAACCGTAGAAGGCATTTTTCCAGTCATGTATAATTGAACACCATCTGCTTTGAAAATGCATGTCAACGCTAAAACTCTTGTGACATTAAAGAGGGGTTGCGGTATATTGAATGCTTATTCTGGTTGCTGATCTGGCAAAAACAAGTGGAAAGATATGGACATATTATTTTTATCATTGTTAGGTTAAATAATAAGAATTTACTGAGGGGGACATGGCCATGATGCAGTTACCAACTCAGAAAGAGTTTCGTTGTGACAACATTATTGAATGAAACAAGAGCCTACAAGCTACTCAATGCTTTAGGGAGGAAGCATTTCCCGGACAGGGATCCGCCATCTAAGCGACCATCTGGGCAACTGTGAAGAAAGAAAGATCGGGGATCATGGCCACAAGCCTATCGGAACAAGGATCACTCAGGGGAGAAGACGCACAATGGAACTGACAACAACATTACTGCAGCTTTACCTCGATTACAAGGAGCATCCAAGGGAAACAATGTAAGAAGAAATGGACCTGGACTCTCCCCGTCATCCTTCACCGGGTAAACAAACATTGAACTTGCTCTTCAACTCATACAGATTGCGCATTCGCAATCAAGTTCTGCACGATGACTTCAGAAGTAGGCAAAACTTTGCCGAGTGGCTTGGGATCGATTGTTCAGGAGATGCGAGATTCTGGAACATTTCACGATTGGCAACAAAGTAGTTTTTGTAATGGCGAGGTTAACAACAAAACGTCATTGAGTATGCCAGCTGGCAACCCGCCAAGTTTAAACTGTGGATACAAACATGAGCCGAGAGAAACTGACAGTATGGATACTTCTGTACCTCCAGCTGATTAAAACCACGATGTTTGTCCCGACTTGATTTGCATTTCCTACGGCAAAAAATAGTGTCTTCAGATTTATTTGGGTGGGCACATGATAATGCAACTGCCCAACGACTTTGCTGTTCATAAATCGCCTCTGAACTTTTTGAGTCCGGTAGCCAGGGTTCCCGCTTAGAAAGAGGATTTGGGGTCAGACTTGCAAAAATTTCAATGGACACAATGAAATTTCAAATGTGTCATTAGAATGGAGTCCACATGAGGGACACTATGATTCTTGGCTTGGCAGTGTTCAAGATCATGTTTCCCATCTGAACACAAACCCAAAATTATGAAAAAAATAAGTGTGTTAGACCCAAAAATATTCACCGACTGCATAATTTGGACCATATGGAAATATGGGTGTCCATTGGACTCCATGTTAAAATCCTAAGTGGGAACCCTGTTGTAGGCCCTGAATTATGCTGTGGAATGGCTTGCTAGATTCACTTGATATATGGACACCCCTGTGACTTGTTGGGGGGAGAATGTCGTCGGCGCCGCGTCACCTGACGAAGTATTTGAAAAATACGAATTTCGAGAACAAAAGCGGCTTTGAAGATTTGCGATTTTAATTTGGCCCATTACTGTTAATTAAAATATTATTTCAATTAAAACCTATGGAAAATCGCCGAACTAAGTTAAATTTCAAATATATGTAAACTAATCAGGTCTTCCAATTTAGTGATTATAAAGATGATGTTAAATAATAACGGTCACTATGTGAAACGACAAGATGTAGAAATTTCAACGTGGAAATAACAATACAGACGCGCAAGAAGTCGTTATGTGACGCGTTTGATCACATACGTCACTATGTGAAAACGAACAAATATCATTCTACCGTGTGAACTGCAAAATACGTAGCACAAAAATAAGTCACTATGTGACGCGGCGCTACTTCAAAATGCAGATACGATGCTATGAGCCTGTGCAGTACAGATTTTCGACAAATAAGTAGTTATGTGATGCGGATAATTCAACGTTTGAAACACGTCATTAATAGTTAATTAAGTGTTACTAATTAAGCACTTTGAGGTTTAAAATTTGCGTTGAACTATGTACCAAACAAACGGACAGCCAAATTCTCCAAAAAGTCCAAAATGTCGAAATACGTCACTCTGTGACGCGGCCGACGAATTGGAATCAAAGTTTACACCAGTAAACCGCGGGTACATGCGGGTTTGCGAGCCGAATACAACATCAGACGTCGTTGTAGACTTGGTATTGAAAGGAGAGGGTGGACATTGTGGAAGTTGTTGGGGTTGAACCTTCAGGTAAATACTTAATATAAAGGTGGTGGACCTGAGGAGGAGCACTAAGGGCGCACCAAATTCAATCCACTCATAGAGATAGGATAAATAAAGGGTACCAGAACTCCCATTGACTACATAAACTTCAAAAAATGGAAATTCCCTTTCTCGTAATTTCGCCAGGCAACCCGAGGTTATAAAAAATGACCCTTATATACGTGAACAAAAAAAAAATGGCAAGAGTTCAGATGATTGTCTTGACATTGATAAAATCATGATAGTGCTTGGTTGTGTTTTAATTAAAGTAAATCTAATCTACTTCAAAGTGCTTGAAAAAGAGGAAAATCGACTGAAAAATAGCCAGATATGACAAGTTTTGTAAGCAACCTCTTTTTCTCCATTCCAAGGGGATTATACAGTTAGGAGCAAAATTATGGTGTCAATGTGCAATATACAGGGTATAGCATTTTGAATATGAAGGTAATGTGACCCTTGCTATCTGGTTTAATTGATTTTATGAATAGCCCCCTAATCTACTTTATTGTCATCAAAGAGATTTAAATGCTCACACAAAAATCTACTGAATAACCCTGCCATATATCAAGAAAAAAGGTTTTCAACACTACTACTGTAATCAGGTATAGATACAGCTATGCCAATAACAACAGTGAATTGTTTGGATTTGTCATATTCCTTGACACATTGGTTAAAATAGATTCATGATGTATCTGTAGTTAAATTTCATAGAAAATGTAATCTTTAGTTAGTTTTTTTTGTGAGTTAAAATACAACGGGGCATCGTGATATTGTAACATTCTCACAAACACAAGCTTAATTTGTGTAAATCCCTAGGGAAAAAAAACTGGGGGAGGGAGAAGAAGAAAAAAGATGTGATTACAAACCCGCCATATTAGCGTATTTTTCAGTCGTTTCTTTCATTTTTTATCAAACAGATGGAAAGTGATGTGTTTATAAAAAACCAACAAATCCTATGATATGTGATTGAATTAAAGTGAGGATCATCTTTAATCCTTGCACATTAATTTGTTTTTTTTTTTTTTTTTTAGGATTCGTAGTATACCAGGAACCATCGATTCGGTCTGTGGTTTGTACAGAAAGTTTACCGTAGATCAGTTACGATGTGTTTTTTTCAGATTTTCATTTGGTTCCCAAAATAGCATGGGCTATAGTAATGTGCGTTAGGTTCTTCTTAGTTGCATTATATGGGTGCATTACTGGAGAGAAGAATAGAATAGACGGAATGGACGAAAGCTGTGTTCACACAGCTCGACCCCTTCTACTGTCCCGGTTTTGAACCCTGTGGGGGGACCAGAAAATTTGTTGCGTAGAAACTTCAAATAATGCTATCGTCAGTCTTGTATACACAACAGATATAGACATAGGCTAAAAACAGACCTTCATGACTCTAAGGACGACATTGGTGTAGCGGGAGACCGCTCATTCTTTCAACCAAGCGGCGCCGGTTCGATCCACGGGTAAGCCAGTTTCGTATGTGATTTTGGTTGACGATCCATACTCGTCCTCCCCGGTCGTCCTCGCAGGATTCTCCGAGCTCTTCGGTTTCCTCCTGCATCTTACAATCGAACTTCTTCAAATATACATGACGTATAGACTTGTCAAAGTCTTACAGATGTCTTAAATTGTAACAAATACGGAAAGGATATAAAAAATCACGATTTTATTCATCTTAAATATGAAACAGAAAACAATATTTAGCACATAAAATATAACTTTCTTCTGATTCAGTTGTATCTTCTTTTATAGCAAGATTGAAAATGTGCAATGTATAATTTAGATCAATTTTTATCAGACCCTCATCAAGTCCTTACTACAACATTGGAATACTGCCCTCAAGCAGAGGTGGATAGTAGGACCGATGCCTCACTCAAACAGGATGCATTTCCTCTCCCCAATTATATAGACTCACATGGTTTACCTCCGCTTGGAACGGACACACCATATGCAAGCCGGGGTTTCAAATTGCAAGACAAAGAATTGTCAGTAACTGATAGAAATTATAATAATCCGTGATACGGACAGTGACTAGTAACATCAATCGACCATCAAACTCAATTTATTTCATGAAACATAAACATACGGAGTGCCTAGAATCACGACATTTACCTTAAAGGTTGTGCAACTAATAGTGATTGTTAAAATTTTATTGTATCAATCTTGCAAAAGAGTTTATGTATCGTAAAGTTGGTAAACAGATATGCAAAGTCAATATACTGTGGGCAAATAGTTTCCGCATATAAAAGCCCTTTGATTATATCTGTAAGTTAAATATATTAAATGCTGTACCATTGGTATTGTGATAACAGAAAGATTCTTTATGGCCACAGCAAATTCGTTGAGAGACATCGGCCAAACTTGAGAATATACAGTATGGGCTTGCAACCTCCCATTGCGGGCACATTCGTGTCGTGTTGGTGTTTACAAGCAACATCGGCATACGAGCTGAACAAGGTAGGCACACAAATGACCGTTCATGTCGAGATGGAACAATTCGATTCTGGTGGAGAGGAACTTGCGCGAAAGAGAGGCTTCAAGTGGCCAATGCTATGGCGGTGTTGCTCGCGGGCCTACAATGATAATGAAATCAGGACAGAATGGCATTAATGTTCTTTTCTTGGATGCCGGCGACCAATTTCAAGGTACTAACTGGTTCTTTCTCTACCAAGGGACCTCGATTCTCACTTCATGAAACCGGCGTGGATTATGATGTCATGGTTAGTCCGATTCACTGATTCATTGCATTTTATGTTTATGATTTGAGTACATCCATACACTTGTTTGCCAAATTGAAAATTGTACTATCCCTAGAAATTGATTGTCATGCTATCCAGATGTCCAATAGAGTATTTTATTAACATTTTATGCATGAACTCACTTTATCACAAGCTGGTTAGAAGAGTATTCCACTGCGCAAAAAGTGCCAGTTGATAAACGTTTTTCATTCGGTCCAGCAATAAATACAGGGTGACCAAATAAAAACATTTTACCCAATGAAAGTGATATGTTTCCATTTTTCTGTAATTGATATCTGTAGATTTTAGTTTATCATTAAGAATGGGTAATAGACATCTACCGGAATTTTTTTTGTTCATTTTGGTTTAGTGTTCTAAGCTATGATCCACTGAACAATAAGATCATCCAAACAGACTTGTCCACGGAACATCATTTCATAGGCATGGAAATCCCCATGCCCAAAGCGAGCAGATCGTGTCCTACACCCATACTGCATGTTATGATTTCAGATTGAAAAGCCCGCTTAGTCTGTGCTCGGCCCAAGAACCTTGCATGTGAACCTTGCGCAAGAAGTCCACACAAAAATATTTTGATTGGTTTCTAGAGCAGATTGACCTACTGAAATCTAAATCTGGATGATGCCCCTTTGGCATCCTTGAGCATTTTGGAGATCGGGTAGGTGGTAAAATTACAGGGTAATTTGTAATGCTTCATAATGGGTTAAAGGTGTATAGTCCATGTTCATCTGGCCCTATGGATTAAAAAAGGTATAGTTTGCTATATCTAGGACATTTCTTTTAACACATCATCAAATGGTTCAAGGATCATCCTGGGGTAAACAATTTAGAATGCACAGATCTTTTCAAATGGGCCTCAATTCTTCATTCTGTTTGATATTAATGTAAATATAGGTTACACACTTTGTTGGACATTTGTGGTATAAATTAGGGGGAAATAATGGAGAAGGTCCACAGGGTCTATTGGGTGTTTAATCATTTTAGCTCTGTTAGATCCTTAGCAATGATTGTCATGAGGTTAAATGTTTATTTTCTGTTTTTTAACATTCCCATACGAACAATTTGAAACCAATTTGAAACAAATCTGATCGTTGAAATATTTAATCCCATGATGACCTTGAACAAATTTTTGGTCTGTAGTGTAAACACAAAAGGTTGCAGGTATAGCAAACTCTAACCTTTTTTTAAACCTTAGACCAGATAAACACTTCTATACATATTTCAATCCACATGAAACCTTTAACAAAATTTTACCCCTTTAAATTACCCCGTTCCCTATCTCACAATTCTCAATGATGCCAAAGTGGCATCATCCAGAATTGGAATCAGCAGGTCAATGCTGCCTATAGAAACCGTCAAAACAATTTGTGTGCATGCTTGCGCAAGTCTAATGGGTCGAGCACCGGACTAGCTTGTCAAAACAATTTATGTGTAACTATCATTCTATATGAAAATACCGCATCATGGACAAGTCTGGGTCACCCTGTAATCTACAGTCAGATGCACAATGAAAATCGTAAAAGCATATCCAATATTCCAATTGTGTTATTTTAACCGGTGCACTGACTAGATAATTGGATAATTGAGTAATTGAGAAGGTAACCAATTTATTACTGCGAGACCCTTATATATTTTCCTTACATGAAATCCTATTTGACGCCCTAAGTATTCACCACAAATACTGACGTCGAAATAGATTATAAACAGCCTTGACGCCAGGTGTTTTGATACAGAGTCCTGTAACGTAGGTGCCCTAGGACACATCTTACTGTACGGAACTTTTACTGGCATGCATCATTTTTGTCTTAGTCCCTTACAAGTACACGCTTAATTCCGCGTATCTCGATGGTAGCTAAAGACACGCTGTTTTATACGCAATCGTACGGATGTAAAAAATGTCACTTCGGTGATTCTACCCCTAAAGTCGGCACTGGCACATTTTTCATAAAATATGAAATTTTATTTAAAATTAATAAAACGGCATCCAATTTCTTCTCCTGAATATCAGTTGATCATGTATATCATACTACATTGACTCAGCAAATAATTGTCGCTTATTGAATATCAATAGATCCGCTCGGCATTCAATGAACGAAGCACTTCAATTTTCTTTTTGTAATCAGAAAAATTCAGAGCTATTGTTATTGCCCATTTAATTGAAAAGATTACAGGTGTTATCACCTCCTCGATTTGATTAAGCTGTCTTCGCTCACAAATAAATAAACCTCGGGCTTCTACTATGAGTTCACAGAGCTTCACTGATTTCATCCTTATTGGAAAATGAAATAAGAGAACAAAATCATGAAACTTTGTTTGTTGATTTCTTCTAACAAATTGCGATAAATTTAATATACATGGGGTTACGCACCAAGTTATTATAGGTTATGGTCCTGTATAGATGTTAGGTAGCAGTCCTGCCAAAAACACTTTCATCATGACTTTTGGTTCGTCTTCGTTTCCTTTCGAATAAGCGATCGCGTTGCGTCATGCTCCATTGCTTGATGCTTACTGAAGTCTTGTACATAAAGTATAGGCACGCAAAAAAAAAAAAATAGACTGAATGCTGCCTCAACCCAACACTAATTGCAACAGAATCAATTCCAACAGAATTGTATTGGAATACCTTTAACAACAACATTATCAAAAGTCTACTAAAATCAAAGGAGTGGAACATATATATTTAGTGGGTTAAGATTTATACGCGTCGAAAAGTATGCCAACGTGTTCGTTACATTTCCAGGATTTGTTTGAAGGAAAAAAATGTATAGTTTGCCCTAACTGCAGTTGTAGTTCAAAGAGTATGTCAACAATATGTCAAGGTCACAAGGGGTAAATTTTCAGATATTGTATCCGTTTGTTATAAAAAATGGTGTCAAAGGTCAAATTGTTCGTTTATAATGGTACAGAACCAGAAAATATACTGGTTACACCATTTATAATATTCGTGGCATTAATTGGACGCATAATGTGACTGGGGACTATAGGGTCTATGGAGGTCAATAGTCGAGCTCTTGTAATTCTATATATCGAAAGTTCAAGAAAAGAATCTATTTACATTACTTATCTAGTGGGAAAAAGTTAACAGTTTACAACCAGTCGATCAAAATCGGACCATTATGAATTTACCCCAGGATGACCTTGAAAGGTTATGTGCCTATTGTACTAAAACCTAAACGCGTTAGAGAGATTAGGGGCAAACTATACCTTTTTTTAAACTTAGGATCCCAAGAAATTGGTTTATTTATCAATTCGAAACAATTATAAATTTTTTTACCCCGGTACCAAACGTTTGCCCCCTATGACATGTTCCAATAGTTGTTTTGTTAAGACTTTTACTATATTATTGTTGGACTATTTCACAGGATATTAACACCAAACTTGGTTCTGTTGCAATTTGTGGCGGGTCAAATCATAAAATTACTGGATAGTATATTTAGTATTCTTAGTTAATTCCTTCCCGTATTTAATTCCCGTATTCTGTATTTTTTGCTTCTCTAAAGTAGCTTAATTTAAAGTGTTGTACTATATAGGATCAGCTATTAATTACATGTGTGTCTATTATCTGTGTTTATGTTATAATTGAGTATTTGAACTTGCCTTGTCTGTTGTGTGTTTATCTAGCGTGGTTATCTTCATTTTCTTTCTCAACAATTGTTCATTGCTCCTCGGGGCAACACTCTGCTTCAGTTTTATTTCCCCCAATTCTTTCTCTCTCTCTCTTTATGTGTTCAGCTCTATTTGCTCACCACTTGGCTTACTTCATTAACTTGACGTACGCTAGTATAACCCCTCGTCTACCTGAGCCATTTTTTGTAACAAAAAATTCCCGAGGGGGGGGGTGGTACCACCCCCTGTGATTTTCGTTATTGAACACCCGAATCCTGTAAATTGTACCAAAGGATAGCTTGAGTTTCTTCTTTCCACTTGGTACAAAAATAAGTACTAAATCCCCATTATGGACGTCAACCATGAGTCATATGTTGAGGAAAGTACGAAAATACTGAATATAGGGTGGAAATTTGATATTTCGCATTTTGCACTCAAACCACCCTATTATAGCTTTTAAAATGATGTCATTATATAAACCTAGTCATTTACCCATCAAGTAGAGTCAAAAACC
>JAMKCH010039135.1:0-35328 GCA_023653785.1 Ophioderma brevispina
CACCTACCAAAAGGAAGGAGAAGGAAGTTGACCAATCAATTCATCAATTTCATCTAAACCTAATTTATATTTAGGAGGAATTAAACAGAACACCAGTTATTGTGCGGTGAAGATTAACTTTAACAGCAACTGTCTTTCCAAATTGGTATTAGTTGTTATGACAAATGAGGGACTCCACCTTAATCGTATATGATGACCCTCCAATAGCTTCGATTACCACTGGGGAACGAGCTGTTTTGGTTATAAGAATCGTAACCCCTTAAACACACTTTATCGAATCACTGTCTTTACACGAGTTTTCTGAAGACAAAGAATAGATGGATTATGGTCAGTTATACGTCATTTAACTTCTTCAATTGTGTCTACGCCCTCTGCAATTCCATTGCATAATTGCACATTATTAGAATGTGTCCCTTTTTAACAGACTGTAGAGGACCTCTTCCTACTATCACTTATGGTTCTGGTGTTTCAGGGACACAAAGTCTGCCCTCCTCATCACCTGACAAAAGCATCAAACTGTTATAGCAGCTGAATAGTCCGTTGATCCCTTGAATTCTTAATGAATTTGAATCTTTAGTATTCCTGATTTCTTTGACGAGTCAAAATTAGCGGTTTTGATTGTATGGGATTACCTAGTTTCTTTGGCTTGGTAGAACTAAGTTTGGCCTTTATCAGTTCCTCCAATTTTTATTTTGTAGACTCTTTCTTTTCTGCCAATCTACTTCGGAGTTAGTAGATGCCTGAACAGTCTGTTCACCTTTAGATGACGTTGATTGTCTCTTTACAGGTTCTCTAGAAAGACTACGATATCTACTATGCAAAGTCATCGTAGTTTTGCAATATTCCTATCGCTTGTTCTTTTTCCTTACACTGTTCTAATACTGTTGCGAGGCAAAATCATTAGCCAAACAGTTCTGTTTTGGTAAAATTGTCTAGAAATTGTTTTTTGCCCACTTTTCACAACATCAAGCATAATCTTTTTGATCCGGCAACCTGAGAACGAAAAGTATCTCTGGCCTTTTTATAAGTCATGTTCCTGTCACTTTCATTTTGCACCCTCGCGCTTTAGCACAGCGAGGGTGTTTAGTCATGAATGACGAATCTCTCGATTTCGTATTTGTGACGACTATCAGGGCCTTCATTTTTGTACTCGTCGTCGATGAAATGTGTAGTGGGTAAGGGATGGAATTGGGACCAGTCTCCATAGAGCGATATCCGCAAGCGGGGTGTGTTTGGCCGCTCGGAGTCGGTTTTCGGGCTGTGGATCTTTTAGAATTGGAGGGAAATTGGTAATATTCCGTGAAGTTATGACATCGCCGTGCATTTAGATTACTCCCTGCCGAGGTCGGCATTTGGTAAAGAATTCTCGTTGTGTTCTTCTCTGGTTTCTATTAGATATCGATCGAGTCACGCTCCATTGTGGGGGTATTCCTATCATATGATGTTTGCTGGAAGCTCCGTCTATTAAATGGTATCACCGAAATACTACGTGACAGATCTTCCTGCAATATTACGGCGGTCTAGTATTTCCCACGATGTATCTGTGTCACAGACTCCGAATGGTACTGCAATATGATGGGCTCTGGCAACACCAAAAATTTTCCCACGGTGCTACTTCACTAGGCTAGCTAATTTAATATGCACGATCTTACTTTTTCCCCACCGCCGTAGTCATGAGGGTTGCACCAATCGATTTGTAATTACAACCACTTATCGTTGTTTGTTTTGCCCTTGGCCCCCGGTTCAACCAATGGAGAGTCCGATTACAACATTCCGTGACCTCGTGATAAAACATATGTTCCCATTTTTTGGGTTTTGGGGCCAGGCCTATCGTCTCTGTTATGCAGGAGCTGATGGCTGCATTAGAAAAATTCAACACAGGATTCCCCAGAGTGATGTACAGTGAGTAGCTACCATACCACACATGCTGCGTAATGAGTATGGTCCAAGAAGATGAGAAAGTCTTCTCTGGTATGGTCGCTATTCATATAGTTATTACTTCTGACACATGTATGACTTTTAGCATGTTGCAGAGTTATAGCTTAGCGATACAAAATACAACCGGGAGTGGCATGATGGGGGCATCTTCACCAGTACGCTACAGATTGGATTGATCATTGACCTGTACATTATTAATTCTAGTACTGTTTTCATGTACAAACACACGCCTGCCCTTGTCCATGTTTCATGATTGGTTCACTAATGAAACCGGGGAAATCCCCATGTGCGCATCGTTAACCGTGCGGGTGTATCCATTCTAAACACAAGCCAGATTTATCACAAAGTTAATCTTGATCAAGATTAACGGGGTCAAAGCACTGAGGGCATCTATCGGTAGCGGTCACGATCCTAAATGTTAGATCTCGTCATTGGTTTAACACGTAGGCCCAGAGGACGTAGGCCTAAACAAAAAATATTTACAAAAAAATCCTATTTTTTTTGTGTGTTTCGCAGTAATCAATTTTCTTATTCCAAACCTGCTGAAGAACAACACCAACACTGTAAGGTTTATTTCTGATTTCTTAAATAACGACAAGGTCCGTATATTGGTGTAAGTCCTATTATTTGAGGGCTTGGCCGCATCGTCTGGGTACCTCGCCAATCTGTGGTAAACAGATCCGATTCAACTTCTTTCAACTTCCGGGTTTTGTTGGTTTTACACGTCGCATTGGCACAGCGTTCGTCGGTATTGACATGCATATTTATGCCAATAGCACATGATGTGTACAATACTATCTACGAAGCACTGGAGGCCAACGATCGCGAGCATATACTATGCAGTAAATTGGTTCGTGATCATGATAATTTCTGTAAACTCCGTCATATTTATGGATGTGAATCAATAGATGAAGAGCATTGTGAGTGAGTATCAATCAAAATATACAACCTGTCATTAATTTTTTTTTTTTTTTTTTTAAATTAACTGTGAGTAGAATAGTAATCAAGATATACCACCTGTCATTAATACTCGGACATCGCGGGCGTGTACTACCAGGGATTCCGGGTCACGGCCTTGTGTCTGTGTGTAAAAACTACTATGCCCATACATCTTGTGTGTGATCATATGGAGGGGAAGGGTGGGTTGTTGGATAGGGGGAAAAGTTGGGTGTTGAGGGGGCAGGTGGGGGTTGGGGCGGGTGGGGTGCACCATTGAGGGGGCGGGGTGGGGTCCATCAAGGTGGTGGGGTGACCCCATGTGACCTTCATACCCCCATGTAACTTCATGACCCCGTGTGACCTTTGTGACCTCATGCGACCTTGTAACCCATGTGACCCTCATGTTCCATTGGTGACCTCCTGCGCATGTGACCTCATGGGACCCTGGTGACCTCATATGACCATGGTGAACTCATGTGACCCTGGTGACCTCATTGGACCCTGGTGACCTCATGGGACCCTGGTGACCTCATGGACCTTGGTGACCTCAGGGGACCTTGGCGACCTCCTGTCACCTTTGGTCCCATTTAACAAGTCAGTGCATCGGGGGGGGTTGGTGGTCTTCGTCGGGAGGGATTGGGGTGGTGTCGGGGAGAGGCACGGTAGGGTGCATCGGAGGTGACCTTGGTACCCCATGTGACCTTTTGTGGCTAATGTGCCTTGTGAACCCACATGCCCTCATGTGACCTTCTGGTTTACCTTGGTGTTACCTTGGTGTCCCATTTCCCTGGTGGTCCTCATGTGAACCTGGTGACCTCATGTGACCTTGGTGACCTCACTGTGACCTTGGTGACCTCATCCGACCTTGGTGACCTCATGTGACCATGGTGACCTCATGTGACCTTGGTGACCTCAATCACCTTGGGCCCCACTTCACAAACCGGACGCCAGACAACACAAGGTTCCAACCGACCAGATGTATGTTTTTGTAAATTGACACAAAATTCACATCAAACTTCCTCAAATCAGTTTAGTACTGCAAACAGATATATTAGGATATGTACGGTGTTGTAGGATGTACTTATATTGCTTTTTCTTCACACTCACACCATTTTGACCCCCACTCATATCTTTATACTATTGGTTTTATTCTTAGTCTTGGTTTCACATGATGTTCAGAGACGTTTTATAACATTTGTTGCTCCATTGCTTCGAAATAGTAGGTACACTTTCACTAGGCACTACCAGTTTCACTGTGTAGGGGTCCGTTCCCGAATTCATTTGTAATCGTCTTGCCTGGTGGACTAATTTGTCCAAAACACTGTAACCGGTATAAAAAGGTTTATGTAGACATCTTCCCATTGGAGTACACACAATTTTGGGGACAACCCCAGGTTACTATTAAATCACCAGTACAAAATGTAAGGTTCGGCTTTTTTACTTGTGTCAAAAATCAAATAATCGGGATGAATTCATTATCTTCCACCATATCCATTATGCATTTAGTCCTTTGAGGCTGCCATCATAGGGTATGCCACAGATAATTAATTCTTTCCAAATCAATTATGGACATGTCCTTCCATAGTTATTATGGTCATAGACATGAATACATTAGGAGGGATTTGAGAATCGGTATGAGTGTTTTTGGAATAGTAGGAAACGGGTATGAATGGGTCGATAGGGGGTTGCGAATGAGTGGGGGAACGAGGAGGTGTTGACCTTTGAGAACAAGGAGGGTGATAGGAATGAGGGTGTTGGGAATGGTGAGTTAGGATGTTTAATGAGGGGATAGATTTGGGGAGGGAGATATTGGGGTGGGAAAGAGAGATATTAGGTAAGAGTAGGTGGGATGTTGGGGTGGGTACATAGGCTTTTGTGAAGGTACTTGTGATGATGGGGATGGAGTCATGGATGTTGGGGCAGGGGTAGATGGGTTGTTAAGAGGGGGAAGTGGGTTTCCAACATATTTGTTTGCTTTCTGCTGTAAATACAAGATGATGTGACCTAATTAGATACATGGTATGTGCTACATCAGGGTTGGGGGGGGGGGGGCGTCAGGGGATGGCACCAATGAAATTCAAAATTCATAATTTTAAACAGTTTTTTAAAGCAATACATTTTTTTTACTACATGAGTTAATCATGACATTTTTTCCCCTCCTAAGCTTGTTGCCGCCACCCGTGTGCTATAACTTAAATTGTAAGCGATGGTTACATGCATCGTTGATGCTCTCGTTTGGATTCTTTTTCTTCAATTAGGACAGGATCTAGAATTTGCCGAGTGATCACCACTGCAATTCACACATATAGCAGGTTCCTTACAATTTGGGTCATTGTGGCCCTCTTTGCCACCCTTTTCACAAACTTCTGACCTTCTACAATATGTCTTAAAGTGGCCAAAACGTTGACATTTAAAACATCTTGTAGGACTAGGGATGTAATCCTCTACTTGCACCTGAAGGTAACCCACTTTTACTGACTTGGGTAAAGTTAGCGCATTGAAGGTAAGTATAACGTACCCGTACTGATTTTTTTACCATCTCTATAATTGTATGGATATGGGTGACATTTTGAGATGCCAACCCACTCAAAATTTCATCATCAGAACAATTCTTAATGTCATGACATTTAATTACACCCTTCTTAGAGTTAAGAGTTTTATGAGGGGTAACTCTAAGTGGAACTTGAGCAAGCATGCATGGTAGTCATTTTGAGTTTCTTAATATTTTTCACATTGCCAGCAATGCCTTCAACACCCATGCTAACAGCAAAAGGGGAAAGATTTTTGATAGGGTTTTTATCATCAGTGCCTTCAATCACTAAAAAGTGAGGCCAATGATCATCAACTACAGGATCCGGATCACAATCTCTTTTACGTTTAACAGGATTTTTTTTCAAGGTTTGTTGTTGAGAATTCATAATGAAAAGTATTGAGATTCATCTCCAGAGCTCCCCACCCACCATGGAGCCCAACCAGGGGACACAATACATGTAAGTGGCAAATCATCACTCACTTATGCCAAGGATACCCCAGAGATATACTCAAGGAAACTAAAAAAAGAAAAAAAAAAGCGCCTCCTCAATTGACCTGTTAAGCAGCCGCCTGCTAAAGGCCCATGAAGCAATTACGTAACAAGGGTACATAAGTACCCAATATTCTCACTAAACCATCATCAGCAAATGATTCTTTAAGGCACGCGCCACCAGCCGTTGTTGAATCCAGGTCCTAAACAACCTCTCGTCTAAGAGAATTTGAGCGAATGCATGTGTTGTTTTCCACTGCACCGCAGTACAGCTTCAACTCAATTGGCAGGATCCTCTCCTCCTCCCACACGAGTCGCCAACTTCACGGCAAACAAGTTGTCCCTTTTAGTCGCCTTTTACGACAGGCAGGGCAACACATCGGGCCAATTCTTAACCCCGACCCGCATGGCAATTTAAACAATAATACAAAACACATCCATACTAAAATTTCTGTTAGGGAATCAAGCTTAAACCTTCCATGATTTTATAAAAACCCATGTTTATTTTTAAGCTATCATAACACAGAAATTAAACTGGTATAGAATGATTCATATACTAACATTAAAAAAAAAAACCACACAAACAAAGTAAACCTTGAAAAAAAAAAAAAAATTTTTTTTTACATGTATCAATTACATATGAGTTTAAAAACAATCTCAGATTGATCTAAAACAGTTTTTCACTTCATATACAAAGTTCAACCAATATCATTTGGAGCTAGCAGTCAGGGTCTAATTGGACGCGAGTCCCATTTAGGCGCCTCTTACGACATGCAGGAAACACAGCTGATCAATTCTTCACCCCGAACCCGCAGGGGGGCCCCATTTAGTCGCTCTTAAGACATGCAGGGGAAAGAAACACATGGGCCAATTATTACCCCTAACACGCAGGGGTGGGAACGTGGTAGCACAAAACCATTCGGTATGTCTAGTTACCTAAATGACGATACCACACACCACGCAAAAATAACCCCCCGAAGGTCAAATTACGGTCTTAATAGGATAGATACGTTTACAACATGTTATTGGCTCAATCCCCAATGAAATTCTACTATCTATCAGTAGTCTAATACATAAACACTGAGCAATCGCGGCGATTTAGGGTCTCGTAATATTATGCAAAAAGCCACGCTCGTATATGTGGAATATTCTGAGGTCACACACAACCAACGTGGCGTTCTCCACAAAACGGAAGGGTCAAATTACGTCTTTAATAGTATTTTGTTCCAATCCATCAAACATCTCAGGCATGCCTGCAGTGATTTGTCTATATTCTCTATCAAGAATGTTTAATGCAGTATAATATCAAAATGTTCTACAGCCTGTCTCAAAAAAAATGGTTACCGCGAAAAGAAGAAAACAAAAAACGGGGGGAAATTTTCTGAGGAACATTTAAACTATAAATAAATAAGTTCTTACTGGCAGTAATATAAGAAAACAAAGACAAGGCTTCCAATGGTGTTTGTTTCATGTTATTTGCTCTTGCAATCCAGAGATAGAATTCGTGTGAAGTGCGATATACCAAAAATCGATTTTGTGCCACTTTTATGCATGGGCAGAGTTGCTTCGCCCAGTTATACCACGCTGTCTTGAAGCTCAAAACAAAGTTGCAAACTTGACAAGAGAAAAACAAAACACGATAAAGTTCAACAAAAGAAGTATAGCTTTATCGAAACAGTTTTAATTGTCAACATATCAGTTCAATGATAAATATCTTCTTTCACAAATAATAAAAACAATACAAAAATTTATTGAACGTCAATGGAAATGGAACTTTAAATTTATTGAAAAATTGGTATCTTGTTAAAACATGCCAGAAGGAATGTAATTGCAACCAAAATAAACACTCCAAATCCAAGAAATGGTTAAAAATATTTGTGCATTACAATTGTGAAGTCATACAAATTTGAATTGGAAGCAAAGTCTCAAAATTGTTGGTGATAGAAATTGCAATTTCATGATTACTTCAGGACCATAAAACTCTCTCCTCCAGGTTGCTTACGACGGCTGTACGCTCATGGTTCCTTCTAACAAGCAGTATGCGGAATGTTATTCACTTTATCTTAAAGCCGAACTTACATGATCATAAATTCCACCATTACGTAACTTTTTGAGTTTCTTATGAAAGTTAATCTTTTTTTTTTAAAGAATACTTTGTTAACAAAATTAGTTCACCGTTTCCACTCAACCAAAAAGTGGCACAAACTCGATGCTTGTGTTCCTGCCCGTAAAACTGGATGTTATCTCTCGATTGAAAACAAGCAATGAGAGGAAAAAAAAAACGAACAGGGAGCAAGAAAGGGCGGTCTTGGCCCTCAACCTCACACACCTCTTCCCACCCGGTCTTTTCTCTTTAATGTGATATATATACAACACGGACTTATTATGTTGAGAATTCATGTTGAAAAAAAAATCGGTTTTGTGTTACCATTTTGAGCCGGGCTGGATATATTATGTAACATTCATACACTCTGCGTATTTACGCATATACACAGCAAATCAGTGACGCCATTAACAAAAATATGCGAATGTTGCACGAGTGGCATTGAAAATGTCCACTTGCACTCCGCGTACTGCGTATGGTGCTTTAGAACGCGTGTGCGTCATGCAGGACTGATTTATTTCTCAGCGGGACATTTTTTAAAACTTCTATTGCTAAATGATATTTTAAAAACAGCGTTTATCACCTAAAAAAAATTTAAAAAAAAAAAAAACGGCCATGTTGGGGGGGTTTCTGTCGGGTATGAATTAGGTTAAAACTGAGCATTACTTTTGATCGAAAATGCGGACAGTAAATCAATGCACTTGCGCGAATTTTGATGCTTGAGCCGCGGGCTCGTGCATCTAGACGCATCAAAATATAGCGCGCAGTGCATTGATTTGTCCTCTTTTTTTGCAAGAAGTAATACGCAGTTATTAACCTATAAAATTATGATTTGAAGTCAATGGCAGTTGTCTTCATGATTAAAATTAAAAATTTTGAACTCCATTTAAAGAGCATGAGATTCCAGGAAGAAGCGCCCCCCAATTTTTCTCGAACCCTGGATTTTTTTTAATATTTGGAATGGTCCGAATGTATTAGATCACCACCTGAAGTGAATAAGCAGAATTACCCCGTCTTTAGGTAATAAGATGATGATTTAGTAGTTGTCGTGCACGACAGAAAGTCAAAGCATGGTTGGGTGCACACCACTAAATTAAAACGCTCCATTGAAATTACCCGTAAAGTACCACATCGCGCCTTCTGATTTGCCCCCGCGTGAAAATATTTGAAGGTTTTGAATCTATTTCTTATAGAGGCACAATTGAAACTTTTCAAAGAAATTTGCCATTTTTGATACAATCTAGTCTAGATTTTAAGAAAAAGCATATGAACAGCGCCACCACTGTTTTTAGCCGACGTGTACGCCTCCTAGCCACTTTCGACCAGGGACGGAAGTCGAGGGCCTAGTTTCTATACACAGAATCGAATTTCAAAAAATTTTGTGATTGATCAAGCTATTTAGACTCTTTCACTTTTATTATAATATATTACCCTTCACTGGAGACTGGTCCCCCAAAGGACTGTAAAATATCTCACAAACGTTTTTTTTAATTTACCGGAATACACATTCCCCCAAATGTGGAGTGATTTAGTGTTGTTGCGCCCTTGTCTATGGGGAAACGATTACGATAAGCAGGCAAGTTCAAAAAAACCATGGTTTTGCAGTTTTTCTTTTGCACTGTTTTGTATAATAAACTTCGAAACGTTCTCGGAGGTGTCTACAACCGATCCAGAGAAATTTAAAGGTGCAACAAGAGATTTCAAACTTCACGTCATCCATATTTTCTGTGATATTTAGTGAATTTCATATAGACAAATCCGACCAGCCCAACTGATGTCAGAAATTGATCTCATATGGGGGCCTCACCCAAAACCTTACCCAAAATCTTTTGGACGTCTGTACCACGCTTGATTAAGTATAATTCAAAAGCTACTCTTAATATGCACATTTGGGTGAATTCAAACAGGATGAAAAAAACGGGAGGGAGGCAAGGGAGGTGCATTATTCTTTCCTTTGTCTCCTTTCCGGTGTTGGAATGTGTAAAACCGGATTGGTGTATAGATTATGTAACATTCTACACCGGTCGCGAGTGTACGCATATACAGCAGCAACTCAGTGAGCCATTTAACACATTGCGAATTTTCACGAGTGGATTGAAAATGGCCACTTGCACTCCGCGTATGCGTTATGGTGCTTTAGAAAACCGTTGTGCGTCATGCCGGACGGATTTATTTTCCTCGCGGGCAATTTTTTAAAACTTCTATGCTAAATTGATATTTTAAAACAGCGGTTTACCCCTAATTAAGGCAATTTTGGGGGGTTTCTGTCGTGTATGAATTAGGTTAATAACTGCCCATTTACTTTTGCTCGAAAAAAAATGGGACAATCAATGCACTTTGCGCTGAATTTTGATGCTTGATGCCTGCGGAGCTCGTGCATTAGACGCATCAAAATATCAGCGCGCGTGCATTGATTTGGTCCGTTTTTTCTTGCAAGAAGTCAATACGCAGTTATTTACCTATAAATTTATGCTTTGAATTCATGGCAGTATGCTTCTATGATTGATGTAAGTATAAATTTTGAACGCCATTTAAAGAGACATGAATTTTCCAGGAAAAGCACCCTCCAATTTTTCTCGAACCCTGGTTTTTTTACCTATTTGGAATGCTTACAATGTATAGATCACACCCGAAGTGAATAAGCCGCAATCCCCCGTCTTTAATTAATAAGATGATATTTAGTAGTTTGTCGTTGCACGACAGAAAGTCAAGCATTTTTGGGTTGCACACCACTAGAAATAAACGCTCCATTGAATAACACGTACAAGTCCGCCATCCGCGCCCTCTTATTTGCAACCCCCCGCTTGACATATTTGACTGTTTTGAATCTAAA
This sequence comes from Ophioderma brevispina, assembly GCA_023653785.1. Classification (NCBI taxonomy): domain Eukaryota; kingdom Metazoa; phylum Echinodermata; class Ophiuroidea; order Amphilepidida; family Ophiodermatidae; genus Ophioderma; species Ophioderma brevispina. The sequence continues at coordinate 10,837 of JAMKCH010039135.1, forward strand.
AATTTCCTATAGAGCACAATTTGAAATCTTTCAAAGATGTTGCCATTTTTTGAATACAATTCTAGTCTAGATTTTTAAAGAAAAAGCATATGAACAGCGCACCACTATTTTTGAGCAGACGTGTACGCATCATAGCCGCTTTTTGACCAGGGCCGGAAGTCGAGGGCGCTGTTTCTACACAGAATCGAATTCAAAATTTTGTGATTGATCAAGCTCTACTCTTTCACTTTATTAATAAATACTACCCTACTACTGGAGACTGGTCCCCAACGGACTGTAAAATATCTCACAAAAACGGTTTTCCTAATTTAACCGGAACTACCTAGCCATTCCCCCAAATTGGAGTGATTTAGTGTTGGTGCGCCCTTTTCTTGGGAAAACGATTACGATAGCAGCAAGTTTCAAACAATGTTTGCGTTGTTCTTTTGCACCTGTTGTCTAATAACCTCTAACCGTTTCTCGGTAGGTGTCAACACCGACCATAGAAATTAAAGGTGGGCAACAAGAGATTTCACTCAAGTCATCCATATTTTTCTTGTGATATTATGATTTCTATAGACAATTCCGACCAGCCAAATGATGGTCGAATTGATCTGCCATTACTGGGGGCCTCCAACACCCAAACCTACCCAAATCTTTGTACGTCTGTACCACGCTTGATTAAGTATAATTCAAAAGCTACTCTTAATCTGCACATTTGGGTGAATTCAAACAGGATGCACCCCAGGTATGGCTGCCAGTGAGGTGTTGGAATGTGTAAAACCGGATTGGTGTATAGATTAGACATTCAATAACTTCCCTATACCTTTTATTTGGCAGCAGAAATAACTTAAAATGAAAACAAAAGGTGATTTGTATATGCTTATATTTCAATAGAAACATAGGTTGAATTTTGTATTTGCTCCTATACGAAATTAGAACTTTCACATTTTTTGTACCAAAGAAACAGTTCAACTTAATCCTTTCAGACGGGATATTTCTGATAGAAAGCTTAAGACCAGTGCAAAAAACAGAATTTTCACATTTTTTCGGGACACCTGTTATTTGAAATCTCTCGTTGCACCTTTAAAATGCACTGAAAGATTGCAAATATCAGGAGTGCCTAAACAAAAATTCATACACTCTGCTTATTTATGCATATACAGCAGCAAATCAGTGAAGCCGATAACAAAATACGTGTGTAGCGCGAGTGGATTGAAAATGTCCAGTTGCACTCCGCGTACTGCTAAGGTGCTTTAGAACGTGTGCGTGTCACACAGGACTGATTTATTTTCATAAGGGGTAATTTGTTTTTAATCTCCGTGATAAATGATATCTTAAAACTGTTTATCCCTAATTAAGACAAATTTGTTGTGTTCTGTTGTGTATGAATTAGATTAATAACTGCGCATTTACTTTTGCTCGAAAAATGGGACAAATCAATGCACTTGCGCTGAATTTTGATGCTTGTCCAGTGCACTCGCTCACTCACTCTCGCTAATGCACTCGTGCATTAGACGCATCAAAATCTCAGCACAATAAATGCACAGTTATTATCCTATAATCAAAACCCCTAATTTTTGCACTGATGAAAAAACTTTCCATTAAAAATATCCCCGTTTTAAACTGAGAATTTATTCTTTGGTACAAGCATTGTGAAATTTTTAATTTTGTATTGGAGCAAATACGGAATTCAGCCTATGTTATATTGAAATATAAGCAAATCATAATCGCCTTTTGTTTTCACTTTTAAGACTGTTGCCAAATACTAGGAAAGACAACTATTTAGTGTCTAATCTATATGAAATCACGATCACTACATATAACGCAATAATGGATAACTTGAAATCTCTCAGTGCACCTTTAACTATACAGGAAAGACTTAGTATGTGGATGTTAGGCCAATTGTTTCATTTAGGCATAATTATCATTATTTAATTAAAATGTTAATATATTCCATCATAATTGTGTTATTGCACACATTCAAGTATCAGCTATAGGTGGAGCAAATGGGAAAAGGAAAGAAAATGGGAAATAAGGAAGAGAAAAAGAAAGGAAAGGGAAATAATTGTGTAAAAAAGGGACAAGTCTCATTTATTATGACAAGTCTCATTTATCATGACAAAATTAGGATAAAACAAAAAATATCAACGGTTGGGGGGGGGGGGGGGCGACACAGTTTGAAAACTGATTTGAGTTATTCCACTAGCTACATTCTGTCGGTGACACAGTTTGAAAACTGATTGATTGAGTTATTCCACTAGCTACATTCTGTCGGCGACAGTGTTTTGAAAACTGATTTGATTGAGTTATTCCACTAGCTACATTCTGTCGGTGACACAGTTTGAAAACTGATTTGATTGAGTTATTCCGCTAGCTACATTCTGTCGGTGACACAGTTTGAAAACTGATTTGATTGAGTTATTCCACTAGCTACATTCTGTCGGTGACACAGTTTGAAAACGGATTTGATTGAGTTATTCCACTAGCTACATTCTGTCGGTGACACAGTTTGAAAACTGATTTGAGTTATTCCACTAGCTACATTCTGTCGGCGACACAGTTTGAAAACTGATTTGATTGAGTATTCCACTAGCTACATTCTGTCGGCGACAGTGTTTTGAAAACTGATTTGATTGAGTATTCCACTAGCTACATTCTGTCGGTTGACACAGTTGAAAACTGATTTGATTGAGTTATTCCGCTAGCTACATTCTGTCGGTGACACAGTTTTGAAAACTGATTTGATTGAGTTATTCCACTAGCTACATTCTGTCGGTGACACAGTTTGAAAACGGATTTGATTGAGTTATTCCACTAGCTACATTCTGTCGGGGACACAGTTGAAAACTGATTTGATGAGTTATTCCGCTAGCTACATTCTGTCGGTGACACAGTTTGAAAACTGATTTGATTGAGTTATTCCGCTAGCTACATTCTGTCGGTGACACAGTTTGAAAACTGATTTGATTGAGTTATTCCGCTAGCTACATTCTGTCGGGGACACAGTTTGAAAACTGATTGATTGAGTTATTCCGCTAGCTATATTCTGTGTCATTTTAGAAAAATGTTGCGGGCAAAGATGCTTTTTCTTGAAAATCTAGTTTTAAACAGTTTTCTATGGGGAATGGGCATATAGAGGGCACTATAACATGCAGATCACAACCTTTGAAGGCATATGGCAAGATTTTCGCAATGGATTTGTATGTTTTTAGGTCGTCCGATGCAATTGGAAAGACCTTATGTCGGCACGATTCATGTGGCCGTCTGTGTGTTAAGCTTTTAGCTATACACACCTTTTGGTTGACACTTTCTCAACCGTTTCTTACTGTCACGGTTTAGTGCAGTGATGTAACAAGTTCATATTTGGTATGTTTGTACATTGAGACAAGGGGTCTTTTGTGGGATAACAGATAAGGCAGTCAAGGTCATTCAGGGGTCACTTAGGGTCATTAACTTGTATGTCTGTGTCTGTGTGTTCCATTTTGCTAAGTTACTAGCAATAAAAAGCTGCCACACGTTGTGATGATCATTCGTGCATAAGTTATTCTTGAGTTTCTGGTAATCCTCATCAGTTCTAACACTATTAAGAGATCTAGATCTACATATGAATACAAAATGGCAAATATCTTAGAACTTCATCATTACTATTCTTATACCATTTTCTAACTCTGCACTCAAGTGGTAAGGTGTTAGACCTAACTTTAAATTTCAATGCGCACCCAAAGAAGTCAGAGCTATCCAATAAATAATCTTTCCATATTAATGCCAAATTTAATATTAACATAATCAAAGAGATGATTTTTTCTGGGCTTTTTTTGGTACCACTCCCTAACACAAACATTTTTATTTGGTAGCTTATTTATTAATGTTTGTTTCCTATTGATAACCAGTCTGAATTATGCTATTAGAGAACAGCTATTGGTAAAAAGTGGGACCAAGCCATAAGGTCATTAAATCATCCTTCAAGGTGATTGGTTGTAAAATAATTGATGAAGTATAAAGGTAGTTGTAACAGGATTGTGAGTGGTTCAGTTAGAGCCTGGCAGTGAGAGTTAGTTAGAATCCAGCAGCCACAGTTAGATGTTTGGTGTCAGTTAGAGCAACTATGAACATCATCTAATAAAACAATAAGGGTCGATACACATACCTCTCAGCTTTGTGTCTCTGTTTATCATTTGAGATATCCGCTGCATATAACCATGCGGTTATGGTATTGTAACTGTTATGGCAGTTGCCTTGGTGGTTTCAGAACTAGAACCATCACAATCATGTCTGTGATCTTAAAGTTTTAGTACTTTCCCTTCATTTACTACTACGCATGGCAGGGATCTTTGTGGTTTCGAGAACCGCCTTGTTTCACTATTAATTACTGGTAAAACATTCCATCAGAATCTAGCAATAGGACAATACGATAAACTCTTGCATCTAATTACAAAACACTTCTAGTCACATTCCTTTTTGCCTCTTAAAATGAAGTTACATATAAATGTTTAGTGATAAACATGTGTATTAATGCTTTGATGCCTTTCTCATGTGTCATTTCATGTCTGGTTTTGTCACTAGCAGTAATGAAACTTTTCTGACAATAATAACATTTGTAAGGCTTTTCTCCTGTATGTATCTTTTCATGTTTTGTTTTTCTACTACACTGGCTAAACCTTTTCATACAGTATTGACATTTATGAGGCTTTTCTCCTGTGTGTATCATTTCATGTTTTAGTTTTGTCACTAGCAGTGCTAAAACTTTTCTCACAATAATGACATTTGTGAGGCTTTTCTCCTGTGTGTATCCTTTCATGTTCATTTTTGTGACCAGTATGACTGAAACTTTTCTCACAATATTGACATTTGTGAGGCTTTCCTCCTGTGTGTAGTATTCATGTTGTTTTTTTGGACCAGATTGGCTGAAACTTTTCTCACAATATTGACATTTGTGAGGCCTTTCTCCTGTGTGTATCATTTCATGTTGATTTTTATTACCAGCACGGCTGAAACTTTTATCACAATATTGACATTTGTGAGGTTTCTCCCCTGTATGTGTCCTTTCATGGATGGTTTGTGAGCACTTTGTCTGAACCTTTTCTCACAATACTGACATTTGTGAGGCTTCTCACCAGTATGTGTCATTTCATGCCTATGTTTGATACCAGTGGTGGTGAATCTTTTCTCACAATATTGACATTTGTGTGGCTTCTCCCCAGTATGTGTCATTTCATGTCTAGTTTTGTTACTAGCAATGATGAACCTCTTCTCACAATATTGACATTTGTGAGACTTCTCCCCAGTATGTGTCCTTTCATGTCTATGTTTGTCACCGGTTTTGTTGAAGCTTTTCTCACAATATTGACATTTGTGAGGCTTCTCCCCAGTATGTATCATTTCATATGTATTTTTGTTTCTGAATGTAGAGAAACTTTTCTTGCAGTATTGACACTGGTAGGGTTTTCTCCGGCATGATCCTCTTCATGAGCTTTCTTTAAATGGGACAGGAAAAAGCATTTATTGCATATGTGGCAAGTTAGAGCTTTAAATTTGAGTGTGGAAGTGAGGCAGTGTTATTTACAAAGGCAATGACATCTGCAGTGCTCCAGTGTGTATAATGTCAGTTATCTTGTTAACTCTGAAAGATAGAAATTCAAAAAAAAAAAAAAAAATCAACAATTAAAAAAAAAATTAAATATGAAATTAAACATTTTCAATGATTAAAGGTGCATGTTCGATCGTCTTTGTGACCCCCCTGATTACCCGCATGTAGTATCGATTTGAATCAGATGAAGGCCGTATTTCTCTCATGGTGTCCTGAAATTTGAGCCCCCAAATCCATTCCATTCCCAAAGGAAATAATAACAACAAAAATCAACAAAAATTAAACTTAACTACAATATTAGCGCAGTATTCAAAAGGGCTTTGCAAGGTGCATATTCTTCTACAATCCAACCCGCAGTTTGTTTCCCACAGTATTTGATGGGGCATATGTGCAAAGTGCCGGCTCTCATCAGAAAAATACAACAGACATAAATCGGAACAAGGCCCTTTAAAGGAGAGCGAATGTGGTTATAAATCTGTCTTTACCCTGTTCAGGTGAACATGACCCCATTATTTGGGCCATATATTCTCACAGTTGTAAGAAGGGGACGTCCAAAGGCCAATACTACTATAGTGTATTTACTCCGGGTACAGACAAATGGCTATAGTCAGTGTACTCTATCAAAGGTCAAGTTTCATGTTATAGTGAACACACTATCGAGCTCTCTGAGTCATCCAATACTTTCTATTTTTTTTTGTTACCATAGGTTTAATGAAAACAAAACAATATTTTGGGCCGCCGCATCGAATTTATTGAATATTAATAATCTATAATTAGAATCACCGTGAGTACTTTAAACCATGCCAACGCTCAAGTTGAGAGCCTGATGTGCAGAACAGGTGGTATCTGAGCATGGGCTAGCTTCCCCAGAGGGTGTTTGATTCAATCCCACAATGCAACCAGTATGAGAAATTTCAGGTGCGAAGGATATGCCCATGCAGTTACAGCATTAATCAATGCCTTATCACGCCTGATTGAGCGCGAATTTGAAAAGCACAAGCCCTGTAGGTGCTCACACATCCTGCGGGCAGTGATTTGTTCGTTGCCTGGCATGACGTAACCTGTCAACTCATCTATATTTCATAGCCCTGTATATTCATTAGTAATAAATCTGAAAGAAAAAAAGGACATCGCGGATAAGAAATGGAGGACGCCCTCTGTAGTTTTCATGAGACCAGATGAACTTGAAACATTCAGCATTTTAAAGGGACTGTCCAAAGGTTAACTTTTGCCGGTTTTAAAAATCCCCTTTACATAAATTCCCTAAAAGACGGTTTAATGTAAATATAATAAGGCTTCAATGGTAATTGAAATTTCAAATATTGAACCTTCCCCCCAAGAACCACGATGCCGATTTGCAAGGAGGTGCGTTATATTATTTAGAACCATATACATGGGGAGTGGCATTCTGGTTATTGGGGGGGAAAGACCTCATTATTGCATTTTTGTTTTTGGGGGGCCTGAACACTAAAGGAATGGCCATAAACAACAACAACCTATTACAAACATACCACACCACCTCACTAGGTGGTAAGGCATGCTAATCTACAAGGGCTCAGTTCAGAAGCCTTGATGGGCACATTTTAACAACAGCTGACATTGCATATCCTGGGTATCATAATCATACTAAATACAAGGTGATGTATTTGTTCAATACAAATGGTGAATGAAAGTATTGAACTGCGCCATGAGAAGTGATTTAATAGCTCATAAGTGTAGCTAGCTTGCTCATGATATAAATAGCGCGGTCATGGGCCATGCTTTATGCGGGCCATTGTGTAGTATTCCAGAGTCTGCTTTGTGTGAAGACAGTTATATAATCCATAATCTTCAGTAGCATAAGCTAATGGTATTTGGGTTTGTGATTAAGGGCTGCCTCGTGTAGCATCTTTGGAGCTTTTATAAGGGACAAAAGATGTTCGACGTCCCGTAAAAGCTCCATAACAAAGGGCAGCTATGCAACATCTTCCTTTTTCTTCATTTAAGTAATAAAATGATCATTGAAATGCAGGCATGCTCTAAGCTTTTTTTCCAGAGAGCATACCCCTGAAGTTTCTCAGACTTTTCTCATTTTTTTGATACAAGGTATTTTGGGGATAAAAAACACATTGCGTACATGTTAAGTAGTTGTTAAAACACCAACACAAACTTGATGGTGAAATAAACTAGTAATGAATTATAAGAGGGCCTCCTTTCCCCTTAATCGAGCGAGGCCTTTGGTGGTGCGTTTATGGCAGGGGTGGCCAACCTTTTTGACACAGAGGCCGCATTGGTTGAACCCACCACTATTACGGGCCGCAAACAGTAATCGGGGCTCTTCAAGTTTGGTTTATGACGTGTCTCAAAAGTGTGGGAAAGTAGGACCACATATCTATACCAATTTTGCCGACAAAGGGACCATATAGCAATAAAAGAGACACAGATTGTTGGTCAAATTTAACAACAAATTTCCTATTTGTTGGACTTTTAGCAAATTTGGAAAAATATTGGCTTCATGAGGAAAATTGACTAATTTTCCCCACAATTGGATAGAAAATTTTGGTTTCAGATCGATGAATTGGCTAATTTTCCAACAATGTTTAAAAAGTTTGATTTCAGATTGAGGAAATGAACTAATTCAAAGTACATCTTTTTTAAATCTATTAATAAGAATTTATGCATTTTATTTTTTGGGAGTACCTTGCGGGCCGCCCGAGAGCTCTTAGCGGGCGCAAATGGCCTGCGGGCCGCACGCAGGTGGCCACCCTGTTTATGGCAAGCCAGCTGCATGGGTAATATTCGAAAACAAAGTTTATTGAGAACAACAATGTTATCGAGCGCACAAGTGGTTTTTTTTTCGAAAAAAAAAAAAACTATGCATATGAAATGATAACCCATCTTTTTCGTTTGATAAACCATTATTTATCGACAATAAACAAGTTTTCGATAAACTCAGTTATTACACAGATACTCAGATAAAACACAAGTAGCTTATTCATGTTATTAGAACTTGTAGAATTTATTAGTAGCGGTCTTTCTCTTCTTTGCGATGTAGAAAACACATAGGCAGTTAATGTAGCAATCCTAAACATGTTTAATGTAGTTCATTTTTATATTGGAGCCTAGACATCAGAGACGGACGGTAAAAAATCCCGCAGATAAAGACGGGAGCAAGAAAAGACGAAGGAAAGAAAAGAAAAAAAAAAAAAAAAAGAAATAGATAATAAATCTGAAGTCTAGATAAATTGATTTAAATTAGAGGACGAAGGGAAATATGGCGTAGATATATTTTTGCAAGATTTACAAACCAGAGAAAAAAGAACAAGAAGGGGGAAGGAGAATTTCAAAGATTTCAAACAAAGGGGAAAGTTATTCTAAGTTGCGAAATTTACCGAACTCGTCTGCTTTTGTTCTTACGTCGCAAAGAAACAAAAGTCACACGACCACTGAAGCCTTTCTTGAAACTGTCACTGCGCCACCAATGTCTCACTTCCACTTTAAAGGGACATAGCCGGATAAGGAATGAAAGACGCCCTCTACAGTTTTCATGATTACGGATGAATTGAAACATTCCGCATTATAAAGGGACATGCTCAAAGTTAACTTTTTCGTGGTTTTCAAAAAGTTTTCCCATTGTATATAAATTCTCAAAAAGCCTTTTATTTAAAATTATAATACAGGCTGCAATGGGAAATTGAAATTTCCAAAAGATATGAACCCTTTCCCCCCCAAGAACCACAACGCCGCTTGCAAGGATGTGCGTAATTATTAGCCAAATATATGGAGTGGCATTCGGGTTCTTGGGGGGGGAAATACTCATTTTTGCATTTTTGTTTTCTGGGGGCCTGACAACTAAATGGAATTGCCAAAAACAACAACACCAACAACCTATTACATATATGGGTAAGGTAGGCTAATCCACCAAGGGCCCAGTTCAGTAGCCTTGGATGGGGACATTTTAACAACGCTGGACCATGCAGGACGGGTACCATAAATCATACTAAAATGCAGGTGGTGTATTTGCTCACAATACACTGGAGAATGAAAGGTATGAACTGCCCGCCATGGAATTGATGATTTTATAGGGAGAGTGAGAGTTAAACTTGCTCAAGATATAAATAGCCGGTCATGGCATTAACATGCGGGCCATTGTTTTGTATTCCAAAGTCTGCTGGGTGTGAAGACGGTTATATAAATCCAAATCGCAGCATTCATTGCACTACATCAGCATAAGCTAATAAGCTATTTGGTATTGTTATAACGGGCCGCCTCGTGTAGCCTCTTTGCAGCTTATGAAGGACAAAGTCTACTAGGTATCATTTTCACCAGCTAACATGAAAAAAGGGCAGCTATGCAACATCTTTCTGTTCTTTATTTAAAATCGTAACTGGTCGTTGCAGGGAGGCATGCTCTAAGCTTTGCTTTTTGCAGAGGCATGCCCCTGAATTTCTCAGACTTTCTCATTTTTTCTGATACAAAGTGTATTTTGCGGATAAAAAACACCTGCATACATGATGAAGTAGTGTAAAACACCAAGTCAAAATGATGATGAACTATAAACTATGATGGTATAGAGGGCTCATCATTTCTTAATCCGGCGATGTCCTTAGTTCAGATTGATCATTTTGAGTAGACCATCCTTTTTAATAGGGATGCTTATTAGTACAAGTTCGTTGATATCTGTTTTTCATAGCAACATGTCAAAGAAATGGCCTTGGCACGGCGACCACATGTGCAAACATAAGGATATCGGAGGACAGCCCTAATACAAAACGTACTCACAGAAGGGCCCATGTCAATAGAGGGGCCGTGATGGTTTTCCTGCGTCCGCTAGCGCCCACAAGCTAGATCTACATGGCGCCCTACGCCCTGTACCACCATTTATTTGACATCTACATACGGCGCCCCTGTGCATTACAAAATTCATTTTTATATTATACGGTGCACCCGAACGCTTATGCAGTGGCCGGCGCCTCTGTGCTCTGCACAAAATAGAGGGTCGTGCTCTGGTGCGCCCCCTCTAAATCCGACCCTGATTTAGAGTGTAATCATTTGCAAGCAAAATAAGTAATTTAATATTTTTATGAAAATGTACCAGTGCCGGCTTTAAATACTTGTTGCCATTTGATGTGTTAGCTGTAGAAAGTCAAATAAATTCATTTATTATTATTATTTCTAAAATTCATTTCAAAATGGGGATTCTCAAGTTGGTTTGAGAGTAGGGATGTGCCTCAGAGAGTCTGGAATTAGACCGTATATCATCCATATTTGCATTTTTTCCTTCAAAATATGTCCGTTTTTTAAGCAATTGGAAAATGGTGTCGTATTGATTTCCATATATAACTTTCTCCCCGCCTAAAAATCCGAACGATATGAATTACTGGTTTAAAAAGGTATTTAGGTATGTAAGTGATTTAAAATAATAAATGCCAGAGCGTTGTTCGCGTAATGGTGTTTGCTTATTGAACTGTGTCCGTAATGCATTGTAATGATCCCTGATGTTGAAGTTTGCGAGATTTATCCAGTCTGGCTGGCCGCTTCATTTTGAAAGCAAGTTTTAGCACGTTGATGGCCATTTCACCATCGTTCGGATTTTAGGTGGGTAGTATCTATACTGAACACAAAACTTACGTCCTGTTTTGGTTCATGCAGATAGAGATGTCCTGCATAAATAAATTTTATAAATATAAATTTAATGAATATGAATTTATAAAATTGTAAATTAATGTTTAAAAATGTTAATTTATGTATAGAAAAATATCAAATCATCTGATTTTTTAAGGGGTATTAAAAATATTAAGTAAACGGAACAACAAAAAGTAACTTATCAATCAGTTTCTTTTTGGTCATACAGTAGATGAAAAGGCCTTGTCTGAGGCATCCCCTTTCCTGATTTTTCGTGGTAGGGCAATTGGTCCACTGGTTTGTATTAGGATTCCAAAAGACATCCTGTTAAATAATAACAAAACATGAATCGTTCATATAGGATGTTGTTTGCAACCAAAGTATGGTGGATTGTTTTTTGTATGGTTTGTGGTCATTGTTAGATACGGTATTGATGATACATGGCCTAGTAATAACATAGATTGTCTTTGATTCTCTGTTTTGGCAGTTTCATTATTATTACCACGTTATAACTAGTGATCTCCCATAGACTTGTAGCTCCATCATATTTTGCATGTCCAATTATGCAACAAATATCGTAGGTGGTGCAACCAGTTATTTCAGCTCCTGTACATAATACGAACATTTAACACCGTTTTTTGTACAACGGATATTCTGAATTTTTTAACATTAAAAAACCAAAAAATAATTTACAAACGATATAATAAATATTTTTAAAATACTAACTTTAATAAACCATTTTTAACAGAAATAAAAAAAAAAAATAGACCAACCTGTACCTATTTTGACAAAAGTTTTACTTTTTTTTAATAATTGAAATGTTAACCCTTGAAAAACATTACCCCCTTAAAATTTCATATTCTACTTCCTTTTAATTTTGGTATGATATTCCCTTTGATTTTGAATATGTTGTTCTTAAGGTTTTCCATCAATACAATCTGGAGAAATTGATTCTTTTGCAATTAGTTTAGTTTAAGGCATCATTTGTCCTAATTTGACTGGCCTAATATTAAAGGTGGGTGGCAGCTGGTCCCTGTCCCCCCTGGTGACTCCATCAACAAGCCGTCGTTCCCCACTTCACTTCATCAAAACTGAGAGTTTTATAGGCCTATCAAAGAAATTTCATATTTTTCTTCTCATTATACCCTCAGGAAATGTTTCTTTTTGATTTTAATGTCCTCCCACTGTCTTAAACCACATGTATTATCACATATTGTCCTTTGGTCAATGAATACACAATTTTATTTCTAGATCCCTAATGGTGTACTGATTTAACATCAAAATTTTGTATCGGTGTGGGACGTTTTTGGTGGTGTCGTTCATGTGAGGGATAAAAGATGGAAAATCAAACCATTATCAGTTCACCTGTGCTTTTAAAATTGCTCAACAGTTTAAGAATTCCCAATAGTTAAAATAGATTTCACATGATTTTAAACCATGTCATGTTTGATATTCCAACTATGACGTGAGGGTCGAGAGTTCGCCAAGTCAAATTGGCTGCCACTATATCAGATGGTAATTGGTTTTCATTTTTTGTGACATTTTTCTTTTGCTAAAAATAGAATTCTCATGTTTACTTGTGTCCTTGTAAAGGGGCGTTTCATGATCCACCTCCTCGTCCCCCCGACTTCCTTTCTTTTGCAAAAAAAAATCTGAAGTTTGTCATTAATACATTCACTCATCACATAAATGAAACCCACTTCAGACTAAAGAAAGTGAAACTATGTACTAATTGGAAAAAGAAGTGTCAATTTTCCTACAGTTACAGATTCAAGTCATGAAGTGGTTTTATGTATAATGTGTGTACTGTAATGCAAAGACCTTTTTTTTTGACTCCAACTTCAGGCAAGATTTGGGCCTTATCCACCCCCAAATTTCAAGATATACTTTAGCTTTAAAAGTGGGGCCCTATATTCCTGTTTTGGGTCAGAATGATTAACACAGTGTGCTCATGGGGAATTTGCATAAAAAATGCAAATGAGTGTTTGATTTTTTTTTTGTCTGTGATCGCTGGTATAAACTATATACATTAAGCCCAGTCAGTTTAATGATATGAAAGGCATGTCAAAACTTTTGTGTTCATAGTTTGGTCATTTATTTTTGATTAAATTTACTATGAATTTTCATTTCAAAGAGTTGTTCTGTATTCATGTATCTACCTGTTAGCAATATCAGAAATGTGTTCATTAGGGGAAAATCATGGATAAACGCCTATATTTAATAATAAAAAAGGAAAACTAGTGATTATCAATGCACTCAGGTCCAATACAAAATGGGAGTAAGTTCACTTCACTTACAGGCAATACAGCACAATTCTTTTGATAGCGCCCCCCCCCCCCGCAATTTTTCCATATTTTTCCAGTTTTGCATTGGTAAATGGCTAGTAAACAATAACTGTGAATGGCAGAGGTAAACCATCTGTACGTGTCACAAAGAAGGAATTTGTAATATCTGATAATGATTCAACAGCTGCGGAAATGTCCTTCAATATGAAATAGCTTGGAATTGCACCATCACATGTTTGATGCTCATCCATTCAGGCAAAGCAAGTTAAGGTAATTTCTTGAGGTGGCAACATTTTATCATTGACAGACTAATTTTGGTGTTTCCCGCTCCGCCATTAAATTACAATTGCCATTGGGGCTCCCGATTCTACATTACAAGAAATTGGCTTCTTATTTGAGATAATACACATTTTTTGAGCATTACCAACCCTACCACCACCGTGACCTTCCCACCTTATTACCTACCCACCGCGCCGCAGATTAGTTACTACTAGACAATTACCAACACAACTGTGCAAAAATCCTCAAAATTTTGAAATTGGAGGCACTCTTTTATGCTTCAATGTTTTGCTTAAAGCCGACTCAGATTTCCAGATTGAGGGCGCCGTCAATTTTAAACAAATCAGGTTTTCATACATACAGAATGCCTGTCCCATATACTGAGCCCTGTGTGAAATAACTAAGCTCCTCAAGTGAAGTTTCTTCCGGATACTGTATAAAGTGCACAAAATGTTTAATTGCACAGGCCTACCGCACCCTCTTCTCGTTAATGATTGCACAAGAGGCAACTTTACGTGCAAGCTCGTTCAACAATACGAGATTGATCAGTGATGCCCTGACGCTGCTACAAAGCCTCTCTTCTTTTGATGGCCCCAATTTTCAAATCACAGGATCGACATTTATCGATGTCAAATACAATCGAGCAATCGAGTTCCCCTGCAATTTTTGAATTTTTCCTGCGCAAATTGCTGTTCATTTGTTAGTTCCTGACTGTATTACGAACTTTAAATAGTTATAAATGGGGTCTAAAAAAATGAATAATTTCCTAGCCAGTTGTAGTAAATAAAGCAACTTTCTGATAAAAATAGTGAATGAATTATAAGCAATTTTTCGCTCCGACATATAGCTGGAAACAACTCATCACAAACCACGCGTATGTTAACAAAATTGAAACTCTATTGTCCTGTCTTTGCATGTGCATAACTCCCTATTCACACCACCGCGTTGATTTGCCGCCAGAGGTACCCGTAAATAGTCCATATCGACCGACCTGTAAACAGCACGTTCCATTTGCTCGGCATTCATTACCGTTACAATAGTTTTGTAGCGTCCATTGAGTAGGACTTGATCATAAAAAATGCTAGTCCTGCCTGTAGTACCCAATTTTCCATGTTAATGTGTTAATATTTTGCAAGCCACTATCGGTACGGTTCAATTATCGAGGTCTCCGCCTTGATAAACTTCGCCAGTTGAACGTTTTCAAAGTTTTTGAAAGAGTAATCTTCACTCTATTTTTACTCATATAAGCCCGATTGGATCAAATTGAAATTTATTTTCTTGATTTGAAAGGATGATCAACCAGAATGGTTCTTTAACTAACTGCCATGTACATTTGTCAAAGTTTTTTGTAAAATCAACAGTTACGAGTGTTTTTAGATCACTAGTGCAAATAATATTCAACTCCACGTTGACTGGTCTAACTGAACGAAAATAAGGGCCTTTCTGGACCTCTGCGGCCTGCCTAGGCATGAAACGAATAATCCGACCCTCTCTAACATATTGGAATTAGCATTTTAGGTGCATGCCTTTAGTTCGAGATTATAGTTTCGAGTTTATTAGTTCCTGACTTTTTTAATTCTACACACAAAAATTATTTTCAAAATCTGAGTCAAGTCCTTTAAGAAAACCACCAGGTTTGTTTAGACTCATTTGAATAGGCAGTTTTAGTTTACCTATTACTAATCAGATGAACGATCTTACTTACATGTGTGTGTGGTGTAGAGAACCAACACATTCTACAGAAATCAATTTAATTCAAATAATGCTAATCCAATGTCAGTCCCACCTCAAATATTTTGTTGCAGAAGCATATCTTCCTTACATTCTAATGGAATTGAAAAATAAGATGTAGTTTGGTAGCTATCGTGTGAGATACCTTGATAGAGTCATCTCACAAAATGAGCAATTTTCGAGCACCTTTCACGCCCCATTGAAACGCATGGAACATAGACCACTGCCGCTTGCACCACTTTTGATGAGTTTAGCATTTAAAAGTTTGAATAACAGGTACTGACGAATGTGTAGAAATCGGAAGGCTGTTGTGCGACTGGTGTACAGGCCTTTAGATGGTTGTGATTTTGGAAAGTTTTCGATGACAAACTACAGCTGGGTGTTTGTTGATTGTGAATCAGTGTGCTGGGTTGCTGAGATATGGATTTTTGAAAATTCATGATTTTTTTTTTTCTCCAACAACAAAAAATCAACAAGATATGCTAGAGTACATATTGGATCAACGATTTATGTATTTTTTTTACAAAGCATTTTCACTACAGCGCTCCAAAAAGAATACTAATATGAGTAAGGCGTAAATTGCCACCAATAAACCAGCTGGCATGCTAATTGATGCTTGCAAAAATGTCAACCCTATGCGCATGTGGCGCTCACTGGGCGGCGCTGTACTTTAATGACAGTTGTGATGTAAAGATCGCAAAATATAGTTTTTATCATGAAATATGAAGTACACATGTTGTAAACATGCCTATATGACATTAAATCATTCCCATTTGCCGTTATTGTGGGGAGGAAAGGCCGCTTTCGTAGCTAGGTAGGGCTTTGATGTAGGAGGAAGCATTTATAAAACCAACGCATTTCCATTATAAATCTGTCTGCTGGCCGAATTTTTACACTTGTTGTCCCCCGCCGAACCAGTTCGGAACGGGGACTATGAATGCGCAGGCGTCCTTCCGTCGTGTGTGCAGCCAAAGTGCCCATAAATAGGTGTTATGTGGACAAAAAATTATCAAAAAAAAAAAAAAATCGAAATTTTCAAAAAGTCGTTTATTTTGGTGTCAATTTTCAAATTCTCCAAAAAATAGGGGCCTTTGTGGGAGAATGGGCAAAACCTTTAAAAATGGCATCTTTGAGGACAATGATGCTGAAAATGGGGGTCTAAACAGCCTATATAATTTCGCACATTTATTATAAAAATAGTGTAAAATTAGGTCATGAAATAAATTTTCAAGCGCATTATGTACAAGGTTGTGTTTGTACAGGTTGGAAGATGAAGCAGGAAAATTCCAGAGTGATAGATGTAAACTTTCATAAAAAAGGCAAAAATTAATAAAAAAAGCTCAAATATGCTCATTTTTTGCAACATATGCAAATTAGGCCTATGTAACTTTCATACAACTCACTCTCTTCATATTTGTGTGCAAAACAGGTTTGAAGGGGAAACCATAAAAAAGTCAGACTGTAGTTTTAAATTCTCACAAAATGCAAGAAAATAACAAAACTCTTTAAATTTGCAAATTTTTAGTTAAATAATTATGTTTATTAGCGCAATTTAAGAGCATGAATTAGGCTCATTGGTTCATAATATGTTGTTATGCTCATAGAAAACTTCCTGAAATTTCAGATGGTTTGCATTGTGATTTTTAAAAAATGCAAATTTTGATAATTTTTGGTCAAAATATGCCAAATTGGGTTAATAGTAAGGCTAATCGAATCGACTCTGTTGGCTGCAAATGTGTGTATATGATGTATATAGAGAAAATCCTGCAATTTGCAGAATGATAGTGTGTACGTTTTCTTAAAGTACATCTATATAAAGAACTCGGTGATTTCTTCTTTGTATTGAAAAAACACAATTTTAGCACAAATGCAAGTATATCAGCGATAGGGGGAACAAAGAGGAAAAGGAAAGAAAAGGGGAAAATAAGGAAGAGAAAAAGAAAGGAAAGGAACAAGTCGCCTTATTTATGACAAGTTCATTATTATGACAAAATTAGGATAAAACAAAAAAAGATCAATGGGACACAGTTTTGAAAACTGATTTGATGAGTTATTCCATAGCATCATCGTGGCACTTAAGCAATATTACACAAGTCTCATTTATTATGACAAGTCTCATTTAATATGGCAAAAAATTAGGATGTAAGTATAAAACAAAAAATATACTAATGGTTTGGACACAGTCTTTGACAACGATTGGATTGAGTTATTCCATAGAGACATTCTGTTGTCAAGTCATACAATATTCAGCACACAAAGTCCTCATTTTATTAGTGGAAAGTCTATTCTATTATGACAAGAGTTAGGATTTTTATATATTAAAACAAAAATACATGATCAATGGTGACACATTTTGAAAACTGAATTTGGTTCTGGTTATTCCGACTTGCTTGTCTTATGTTCTCTGTTGTCACTTTAAGTAATATTAGATTTTACTCATTGTCTCATTTATCTATGACATGTCTCATTGATTATGACAAAATTATTAGGATAAAAATCCAAAAAATATCAACGGTTGACACAGTTTTGAAAACTGATTTGATTGAGTTATTCCACTTGCTATGTTCTGTGCTCACTTAAGCAATATTAGCACAAGTCTCATTTATTCATGACAAGTTCATTGATTTGGACCAAAAATTAGGATAAAACAAAAAATATAACGGTGACACAGTTGAAAAATGATTTGATTGAAGTATTCCACTAGCGACAATGTGTGGCAGTTTAGAACAAATCATGTTGCGGGCAAAGATGCTTTTTCTTGAAATCTTAGTTTATACAGTTTTCTGTGGGAAATGGGCATATAGAGGGTTCTATACCGTGTAAAATCACAACCTTTGACAGGCGTATGGCAAGATTCTCGCAATGAATTTGTCTGTTTTAGGTTGTCCGATGCAATTGAAAAGACCTTATGTCGGCCCGATTCAGTGTCTGTCTGTCGTTGTGTGGGCCGTCTGTGTGCAAAATTTAGCTGTATACACCTTTTGGTGACAATCTTTCAACCTACTGCCACCCCCCCAGTTTAGTGCAGTGATCAAGTTATATTGGTATGCTTGTACATAGAGGACAGGGTTGGGTAACAGATGAGGAGGTCAAAAGGTCGTTCAGGGTCACTTAGGGTCATTAGTTTGTATGTCTGTCTGTGTTCCATTTGCTAAGATACTAGCAATTAAAAGCTGCACACGTTGTGATGATCATTCGTGCACAAGTTATTCTTGAGTTCTGTAATCCTCGTTCAACGCTATTAGAGATATACATATGATAAAAAATGGCGAATATATTCGAAACTACAGAATCATGCAAAGACGACATAGACTTATCATTACTAATTCTTATACCATTTTATAACTCTGCACTCAAGTGTAAGGTGTTAGGCTAACTTTAAATTTCAATGCACACAATAGAAGTCAGAGATCAAAACATTATATTCTATTAATGCAAATTAATATTAACATATTAAAGAGATGATTTTTTCTGAGCTTTCTTTTGTTTACACTCCCTAACACAAACATTTTTATTGGTAGCTAATTTATTCATGTTTGTTTCCTATTGATAACCAGTCTGAATTATGCTATTAGAGAACAGCCTATTGGTTAAAAGTGGGACAGCCATAAGGTCATTAATCACCCTTCAAGATGATTGCGTTGTAAAAAATTGAAGAAGTTTTGAAAGGTAGCTGTAACAGGATTGTGGTGCGTTCAGTTAGGCCTGGCAGTGAGAGTTAGTTAGAATTCGGCAGCACGTACCGTTAGATGTTGGTCAGTTAGAGCACACTATCGACACATATATAATAAAACAGTAAGAGGGCGATGCCCATACTATCAGCTTTGTGTCGCTATCTCATTTGAGATATCCGCTGCACATAACCATGCAGTATATATTGTAAACTGTTGTGCAGTTTGCCTCCAGAACTAGTACCATCACAATCATCTCTGTGATCTTACATATAGTTTTGTACTTTTCCTTCATTAATACTACGCATGGCAGGGATCTTGTGGTTTCGAAACCGCCTTGTTCCACGAAATTATGGTAAAAACATTCATCAGAATCTAGACAAATAGGACAAATACGATAAATATGGCATCTATTACAAAACACTTCTAGTCACATTCCTTTGGCCTCTTAAATGAAGTTATACATGTAAATGTTTGTGATAAACATGTGTATTAATTTATAAAGGCTGACTGAATCAGAGATTTCGAAATACAACTATTTAAGTAGAAAGAAATTAAAAATTGTCATCTAGAACTAAAGATAGTCACCTAAAACATGTTGACATCCAAAGTTAGAGATGAATCAGATTTTCACCGTTTTCATGCAGCAAACATTTCTGCACAGTATAACAGTGCCATAGGATACTGTGTATACAAAAATTACGGATCGGCATTTTAAAACAATGTTGTGATTTATTATGAAGGACTGATTTGCACTTAGTTATTTCACACAATGATTAATGTATGGACAACATTATGACATGCAAAAAAACACGATTGTTTGAAAATTGAGTTGCGCCCTCCTCGGGGAAATATCTGTTTGTTTGTTTGGTTTTAATATCAATGATAGTGTCTTTATATTAGTGAAAAAAACTTAAGTATTCATCTGTTCTTCAATATGGCCCAGTCTTTAACCCTAACACAACTGAGTCAGCCTTTAACCATAACAAACGTAAAATCTCACAAAATACACAGCACTGAGTGAGAAAAAATGCACGAAGTCCAGAAGTGCGATGATATCCAAACCAAGACCTCATTAGGGGCACGAAATAGTTGGCAGGGCCAGTGACACCGCCCATAGCGTAATATCCCGGGTCATGGGACTGGTTCGATTCCCACCCGAATTTGCGACTTCTTGTTCCCCTCGATCTCCCTCATCCTTCAGTCCCTCTGGGAGATAGGCTAGAAACCGACATGGGGTTAGGGTTACTGCTTTTGATGACTTTTCATGTGTCATTTCATGTTGATTTGTCACTAGCAGTAATGAAACGTTTTGACAATAATGACATTTTTAAGGCTTTTCTCCTGTATGTATCTTTTATGTTGTATTTGCTACTTCAATGGCTAAACTTTCATACAGTAGTGACATGTATGAGGCTTTTCTCCTTGGTGTAGCATTCATGTTAGTTTTGTCACTAGCAGTGCTAAAAACGATTCTCACAATAATTGACATTGTGAGGCTTGTCTCCTTGTGTGGATCCTTTCATGTTCTTTTTTGTGACCAGTATGACTGAAACTTTTCTCACAATATTGACATTTGTGAGCTTTTCTCTGTGTGTAGTTGTCATGTTGTTGTTTTGGACAGATTGTCGACCTTTTCTACACGAGTGACATTTGTGAGGCTTTCCTCCTGATGTAGTTCAAGTTCATGTTGATTTTTATTACCAGCACGGCTGAAACTTTTTCATCCAATATTGACATTTGTGAGTTTTCTTCTTCCCCTGTATGTGGTCCTTTCAATGGATGGTTTTGTGAGCACTTTGTCTGAACCTTTTCTCACAATATGACATTTGTGTGGCTTCTCCAGAATGTATCATTTCATGTTTATTTTGTATTAGCAATGATGAACCTCTTCTCACAATATTAGAGCATTTGTGGAGGCATCTCCCCAGTATGTCTCATTTCAATGCTTATTCTTTGTAACGGATGTAGATAAACTCTTCTTGCAGTATGACACTGGTAGGTTTTTCTCTTTTCGGCATCCTCTCATGAGCTTTCTTTAAAAAACCGGTTAGGAAAAGCATTTATTGCAGTATGTGCATTTTACGAGCTTTTACATTTGAGTGTGACATGACAGCAGTGTTTCTTTTACAAAGCAGATGACATCTGCATGCTCATTGTTCTATAATATCAGTTTAAATCTTGTTTAACTCTGAAGATAGAAATTAAAAAAAAAAATATTCACAATTAAAACAAAATTACATATGAAAATTAAACATTTTCAATGATTAAAAGGTGCATGTTCCTATCTTGTTTTTGACCGCCCCCCCACCCCCGATTTACCCGCAAGTAGTATCGATTTTGATATCAGATGAAAGGCCAATTTTTCTCATGTCGTCTTGAACTTTGGAGCCCCCAAATCCATTTCATTTCCCAAGATATAAACAAAAACCATCAAACTGCAAGTTTGTTTCCCCGGTACTTGCCTGATCATATTTGCACGTGCCATGCTCTTATATTAATAGAAACACAACAGACATAATCTGACAAGCACCTTTAAAGGAGAGCGAATGTGGTTATGTAAATCTTGTCTATACCCTGTTCAGGTGAACATGACCCCATTATTGGGCCCTTATTTCTACTACACATTTTGACGCAGGGACTTCCAAGGCCAACTATATAGTGAATAATGAAAAACTCCAGGGTTACAGTATAATGGCTAGTATTATCTCAGTGTACTATATCAAAGGTCATGTTTTTGTCTTATAGTGAACAACTATAGAGCTCTTTGATGTCCCTCCAATACTTACTTTTTTTTTTTTTAATTGTTTCTTTTTTTATATGTAAATGAAACAAAACATTTTTTGGGCCCCATCATAATTAAATAATAATTATCTAATAATATTTGAATCACCCTTGAGTACTTTAAAACATGCCCATACACTCATGTTGAGACCTGAATTGCAGACAGGTGTATGCATGAGCATGGGCTAAGCTTCCACAGAGGGTTTTGGAAGTCACCTCCCACATGCACCATATTGAGCTAACGACATCCCTAGCTATAATTGCCGTGTCGATAGGTAAAACTCCAACCCTTACTTATATATATTTCCTGATTTTAACAAACAATTTTAAAAGTAACAAAATAAAGAAATAAGTTTAACATTACTGAAAACAATATCTAACTAATACAAGCTGGGAATATAAACAACTGGCAGAAGTTTTTTTTCCACATTAATATCCACTCACAGGTAAAATGTGATTATGATGTACATTATGATAATATGTTGTAGCCCTTTATCGTATTTTATATATGGATCTCATCTGAATTTATTTTTAGAGCTCTTTTTGTGCAAATAATGTAATAAGTTTAAAAGGTTTAAAAGAAAATGAATCTGTTACCTTTAAAGAGCCAACCCGCAGCAGCTGCATTAGGTGCCTGAAGAACTTTTTCTCATGTACACTACCCTCTTATATGCATGCTATCACACCTTTTGGCACTCGGCTTTAAAGAGAAGTTCAATTCAGTGCATGACAAGGCAGTGGTTCTCCATCATCCATGTCCTAACTTGTTATACGGAATATATGAATTGGCACATGTACCCCGGGGGGCCATTGTATTCCAAGTGGATATCATGCTCGTGGACAAAAACGCGTAATTAGGAGGTGTTTTTTTGAGATCAGGCTATTTTACGCGCGTACATTTTGTTTTAGGGTATCAAAATCATGAAAATATCAAAATTATGTATACTTTTCACGTCGAATACGTGTTTAGGGTGTGATATTTTGAAGTACTTGTAAAAAAGCACATTAAATGCTGGAAAATGTGGGTTTGTTCCCAATTGTTCTTCCTGATTTCCCCTGATAGATAAATTCCCGAGTAATTTTAACCGTATAGGCTTATTTTAGCTTATTTTCTTATGATCATTGTCTCATACACATAGGCCGGGAGTCTTTATAATTAGAAGTTTCATTTTATTTTTTGCGTGCTAATCTACACTCTGACCGATCGGTACAAGTTATATGTGCGTATAGAAACGGAATTACGGTTCTGTCTCTAATTTAGGTCAATCAAAATAAGGTCATAAATATTTAGTCGATTTTAGTTCAATGAAATGGCTCGAATTGCAGAAAAAAACCCTGTCAATTACGACATCCGACAGACTATTTAATTACAAATCGGGACAACTTTAAGAAAGAATGAAATTTTAATTAATTGGATTTAAATTTTAAAACTATTAGCCATAGATACTGCGCAATTGATACTTTTACAATAAGAGTGAAATAAAATACACGAAAAACTTCAATGAAATCAGGTGTAAATTTCTTTTTTGGGTAAGTTATACAATAAGAGACGATATAGGGCCGTTCAGTTTATAGTTAAAGGTACATTTATAAATGTACTCGTTAGGGTAGCAAAATAATGTCAAAATACTTGTTTAGGGTGGATTTTTAAATTGTTATTATGCAAATTACTTGTTTAGGGAGTAAAAATAAACCAAAACACTTGTTAAGGGTAGCAAATTCAACCCAAAGTACTTGTTGGGGTAGCAAAATAAACAAATACGTGCTTAGTGGGTTTTTCCTGCCAAGTGACATACGCGCTTAGGGTGCGTTTTGGGAGGCCAAATGAGAATGATATCCACCATGAAATACAAGTGGCCCCCCCGGGACAGTTACGTGTGTTGGAGTTGGAGTAAATACTTTGAACTTTTGAGGGTCATTAGGGTGTCACATTTCAATTCTGGTAGAGGGCAGTAGTTGTCCTCAGAAGGGGTTGGCAATACTCCCCCCTTTGTGGGTTTACTATAATGAGTATGAGTCTATGCTATTCATGTAATAGACACATTTGTTGATAAAGTTAGGGCAAACATAAAGTTAGGCCTAAAAGTACATGCATTGTATTTATCTTTATTTATGCCCCTATATTTTTGGGGATGTTTATTTTTTTATGTGCAATATATATGAGCGTGTTTCTACTGGGGACGTTTTCCGCATCGGAAGCGGGTCGATCCGTTATCCAGCTCATTAGAAACAGACTGACCCACTATTTTAGCGCGACGCGAGACCGCGCTAAATCAAACCTTGCTCTGAAGAAGGTTTTTGCCGTGTTGCATTTCGCTATTTCACCAGTAGAAACAGCCGATAGCGGCATGTGCCGTGTTGGGCAGGAAATGATGCCAAGGCCGCCGCTGGAATGCCCCCGACTTCGCTACGCGCGGTGTTCAAATCATCGCAGTACCAGGTCCCCCAAATTCAGTTGATCCAGTGACAGTGTTCCATTTTCCATGACGGAAATTACTGGTTTCAACTGTTTTTAACTGTGTTTAAATGGTCTTAACTGAGTTCAACTGCTCACTATCAAAACTAGTTG